>CAUYON010128352.1:0-21848 GCA_963573935.1 Arctocebus calabarensis | reverse complement strand
GCTCCATCCATGTAAACATGAAAGAGGTAAAGTCTCCATCTTTCTTTAAGGCTGCATAGTATTCCATGGTATACATGTACCACAATTTATTAATCCATTCATGGGTCAATGGGCACTTGGGCTTCTTCCATGACTTAGCAGTTATGAATTGGGCTGCAATGAACATTCTGGTACAGATGTCTTTGTTGTAGTGTGATTTTTGGTCTGCTGGGTTTATACCTAGTAAAGGAATTATAGGGTCAAATGGAAGGTCTATTTTTAGATCTCTAAGTACTCTCCAAACATCCTTCCAAAAGGAACGTATTAGTGTGAATTCCCACTAGCAGTGTAGAAGTGTTCCCTTTTCTCCACATCTATGCCAACATCTCTGGTTTGGGGATTTTGTAATGTGGGCCAATCTTATTGGAGTTAGTTGATATCTCAAAGTAGTTTTGATTTGCATTTCTCTGATGATTAAGGATGGTGAGCATTTTTTCATGTGTCTGTAGGCTGTGTGCATGTTTTCTTTAGAGAAGTTTCTCTTCAAGTCCTTTGCCCATCCTGAGATGGGATCACTTGTTCTTTTCTTGCTAATACGTTTGAGTTCTGTGTGTATTCTGGTTATTAAACCTTTGTCGGAGGCATAACTTGCAAATATTTTCTCCCATTCCTAGGGCTGTCTGCTTGCTATACTTACTATGTTCTTGACTGTACAGAAGATTTTTAGTTTTATCAGATCCCAGTAGTGTATTTTTGATACTGCTTCAATTGTCTGGGGAGTCCTCCTCATAAAATATTCACCCAAGCCAATTCCTTCAAGAGTTTCCCCTGCACTTTCTTCTGATATTTTTGATAGTTTCATGTCTTAAGTTTAAGTCTTTAATCCAGTGAGAGTCTACCTTAGCTAATGGTGAGAGGTGTGGGTCCAGTTTTAGTTTTCTACAGGTCGCCAGCCAGTTCACCCAGCACCATTTGTTAAATAGGGAGTCTTTTCCCCACTGAATGTTTTTAATTGGCTTTTCAAAGAACAAGTAATGGTAAGTAGCTGAATTCATCTCTTGGTTCTCTATTCTGTTCCAAATATCTACCTCTCTGTTTTTGTGCCAATACCATACTGTTTTGATCACTATAGATTTATAGTAGAGTCTCAGGTCTGGTAGCGTGATTCATCCTGCTTTGTTTTTATTTCTGAGTAATGTCTTGGCTATTTGAGGTTTTTTTTATGATTCCATATAAAATGAAGTATTATTTTTTGGAGATCTTTAAAATATGACAATGGAGCTTTGATAGGAATTGCATTAAAATTATATATTGCTTTGGGTGGTATAGACATTTTAACAATGTTGATTCTTCCCAGCCATGAGCATGGTATATTTTTCCATTTGTTAACATTTTCAGCTATTTCTTTTCTTAAAGTTTATTAGTTCTCTTTATATAGATACTTTACATCCTTTGTTAGGTAAACTCCCAAATATTTCATCTTCTTTGGAACTACTGTGAAAGGAATACAGTCCTTGACTGTTTTTTTGGCTTGGCTATTGTTGATATATATAAAGGCTACAGATTTATGGGTATTGACTTTGTAGCCTGAGACATTGCTGTATTCCTTGATCACTTCTAAAAGTTTTGTAGTAGAATCCCTGGTGTTTTCCAGATATACAATCATATCATCTGTGAAGAGTGAAAGTTTGATCTCTTCTGATCCTATGTGGATACCGTTGATCACCTTTTCTTCCCCAATTGCAATGGCTATAACTTCCATTATGATGTTGAAGAGAAGAGGAGACAATGGGCAACCTTGCCTGGTTCCTGATCTATGTGGAAATGGTTTCAAGTTAACTCTATTCAATACAATATTGGCTGTGGGTTTGCTGTAGATGGCCTTTATCAGTTTAAGATATGTCCCTTCTATACTAATTTTCTTAAGTGTTCTGATCATGAAGGGATGCTGGATATTGTCAAAAGCTTTTTCTGCATCAATTGAGAGAATCATATGGTCTTTATTTTTTAATTTTTTTATGTGCTGAATTACATTTATAGATTTACGTATATTGAACCGACCTTGAAACCCTGGGATAAAGCCCACTTGGTTGTGGTATATAATTTGTTTGATGTGTTGCTGAATTCTGTTTGTTAGTATCTTGTTAAATATTTTTCCATCAATATTCATTAGTGATATTGGTTTATAGTTTTCTTTTCTTGTTGAGTCTCTCACTGGTTTAGGGATCAAGGTGATGTTTGCTTCATAGAATGTGTTGGGTAGTATTCCTTCTTTTTCTATATTTTGGAAGAGGTTTAGTAATATAGGTACTAGTTCTTCTTTAAAGGTTTAGTAGAATTCTGATGTGAAGCCATCTAGTCCCAGGGTTTTCTTTTTATGGAGGTTTTATATAGTTGATGCTATTTCAGAACTTGATATAGGCCTGTTCAACATTTCCACTATGTTCTGGCTAAGTCTTGGTAGGTGGCGTGCTTCCAAGTATTGGTCAATTTCCTTCAGCCTTTCATATTTCTGAGAGTAAAGTTTCTTGTAATATTCATTAGGGATTTTTTGAATTTCTGAGGGGTCTGTTGTTATTTCATCTTTACTATTTCTGATTGATGAAATTAGAGATTTTACTCTTTTTTTCTTGATTAGGTTAGCCAAAGGTGAATCTATTTTTGACCTTTTCAAAAAACCAACCTTTTGATTTATTGATCTGTTGTATAATTCTTTTGTTTTCAATTTCCTTTAATTCTGCTCTAATTTTGGTTATTTCTTTTCTTCTGCTGGGTTTGGGGTTGGAATGTTCTTCCTTCTCCAATTGCTTAAGATGTCCCATTAAGTTGTTAATGTCTTCTCTTTCCATTTTCTTGAGGAAGGCTTGCAGTGCTATAAATTTCCCTCTTAGGACAACCTTTGCAGTATCCCAGAGGTTGTGATAATTCATGTCTTCATGGTCATTTTGTTCCAAAAATTTGGTAATTTCCTTCTTAATCTCATCTATGACCCAGCTATCTTCAGCATAAGGTTATTTAGCTTCCATGTTTTTGTATAAGTATGCAGATTCTTCTTGTTATTGAGTTCAACTTTTATTCTATGATGGTCAGAGAAGATGCAAGGAATAATTTCTATTCTTTTAAATTTGCTGAGGTTAGAGTTGTGACCTAAGATGTGATCGATTTTGAAGTATGTTCCATGGGATGATGAGAAGAATGTGTATTCAATTTTATTAGGATGAAATATTCTGTAGATGTCTGTTAAATCCAGTTGTTGAATGGTTAAGTTTAAATCTAAAATTTCTTTACTTAGCTTCTTTTTGGAGGATCTATCCAACACTGCTAATGGAGTATTAAGATCTCCAAATACTATGGAGCTGGAGGAAATGAAGTTACTCATGTCCATGAGAGTTTTTATAAATTTAGGCACATTCTGGTTGGGCGCATAAATATTAATAATTGAAATCTCATCATATTGAGTAGTACCTTTAACAAATATGAATTGTCCATATTTAACCTTTACTTTGGTTGGTTTAAAGCCTATTGTATCTACAAATAAGATTGCAACACCTGCCTTTTTCTGTTTTCCATTTGCTTGGAATATAAATGACCATCCCTTCACCTTGAGTCTAAATTTATCTTTTAAGGTAAGGTGAGATTCTTGTATTCAGCAGATATCTGGCCTGAGTTTTTGTATCCAGTCAGCCAACCTGTACCTCTTTAGAGGACAATTTGAACCATTTACATTAGTTGAAAACAATGATAAATCTTTAGAAAGTCCAGTGGACATTTTTAATCCTTTCATCACTGTGGAAGTTGAAATTTGATAAAAAGTTTCTGGGTGAGTTTACTTTTGTTGTGGAGGATTACACTGGTCATTATGGAGGATAGATCTGATAATATCCTGAAGAGTTGGTTTAGTTATAGCAAATTTCTTCAACATGTGGATGTCATTAAAGTATTTAATTTCTCCATCATAAATGAAAATCAGTTTAGCTGGGTACAGGGTCCTGGGTTGAATGTTCTTTTGTTTTAGGAGATTTAAAGTCGATGACTATTCTCTTCTAGCTTGAAAGGTTTGATCAGAGAGATTTACAGTTATTTGAATATTCTTCCCTTTGTATGTAATGTATTTCTTACGTCTGGCTGCTTTCAGAATTTTCACCTTCATATTAACTTTAGTGAAGTTAATTATGATGTGCCTGGTAGATGTCTCATTTGGGTTGAGTCATGCTGGGGTTCTGAAACTGTCTGCTATCTGAATTTCAGAATCTCTTGGCATGTCTGGAAAGTTCTCTTTCATAATCTCATAAAGAAGAGACTCTGTGCCTTGTGATGCCACTTCATCATTTCCAGGTGTCCCTATGAGGCAAATATTGGTTTTCTTTGAGTTATCCCAGAGCTGTCTGAGAGAATGATTCGTTTTGCCTTCCATTTCTCTTCTTCTTTAGAAGTTTGGGAGTGTTCGAAAGCTTTGTCTTCCATGTCAGAAATCCTTTCTTCTGCTTGCTCCATTCTGTTATTGAGGGATTCTACTGTATTTCTGAGATCTTTGAGGGCTGCTACTTCTTGCCTCAATGCATCAAAATCTTTGGTCATTTTGTCTTTGAATTTGTTGAATTCTTAAGACATCTTTTGGGTCAGTTTTTGGATTACTGCTTGAAATTCTAGTTCTATCTTTTCCTCCATTCTGCTGATCTTATTTGCTATCCAGACTCTGAATTCTATATCTGACACCTCAGCCATTTGCTTATGCAAGGGATCTGGTGCTGTATCTACCTTGTCGTTCCTTGGGGGAGTTGATCTACTTTGATTATTCATATTGCCAGAGTTTTTCTGTTGATTCGGCCTCCTGATTATTTTTCACTGTTGCCTATGACCATCCTCAGAGTTGCTGGGGAGGTTTCTTTCCCAGATCAGACCTGGGCAGGATCACTCTGTTGTTGCTGGATCTTTGTAGGGAGTGACCCTGTGTAGCTCCTCTGGGACTGCCCCACCCAGGGAGTTTTGGCTGCAAGAGCAGCTCCAGAGTGTGGCACTCCCAGATCAAGCAGCAGGGCGTGGGATGGGGCACCTGGTGGCCTTTGCAAAGGGGGCCCATGCCTCCAGCATTCTGTGGATGGGAGGAGGGCTCTGGAGGGAGGGCATGGGTTGTGCAGTCTTCTGAGTCCCTGGCCAGACATGCAGGGCTGGTGCAGAGGCAGAGAGGGTAGGAGAGGAGGCGGGTTGTGTGTCTCCCCGGATAGGCAGGTGGAGGCCTTGCAGGTTCCTGGTGGAGTTTTGGCTGGTGTGGGCAGCAGGCAGAGGCCTGGCACAGAGCTCCCAGGGGATTCCCTCACCACGGCAGGCCAGGCAGCTATCTGAGGCCTGGTGGAGTCCCTGGATGCTGTGAGTGGAGGGCTGAGTCCCGGAGGGCACTGATCAGAGCCGCACGGGGGTCCCGGCAGATCCCTGGCCATGGCAGGTGGCAGGCCAAGGCTCAGCAAGGCACCAATCAGGGCCGCGTGGGGGTCCCTGCAGAGTGGAGTTCCTGCCCGCTGTGGGTGGCGGGCCTGGGGCATGGATTGGAGCCTGGCGGGGTCCCAGCAGGCTGAAGGCTGAGGCCAGGTGGGACAAAGATTGGCACTGTGCAGTAGCGCTGGTGGACTTCCTGGGCACTGCTGGAGGAGGGCTAAGGCCCAGTGGGGTGCCAATCGGGCCTGCGGGAGTCCACAAGTTCCTGGCCACTGCTGGCTGTGGGCCAAGGCTTGGCAGGGGTCCTGGCAGAGTTCCTGGCCACTGAGGGCAGCGGCCGAGTGGATTAGAGCTGCACGGGTGTCCCTGTGGAGTCTCTGGCCTGGGGGCTTGCTGGGGCTCAGTGGGGCCCTGGAGTCTCTTACCTGGTGGGGCACCTGGTCCAGCAGATAGGGAGGGTGGGTGCTGCTCAAGTCCTCCTCCCTCAGTTCCAGCAGAGGTCAGGCTTCTGGTGCATCAAGTAAGGGGGGCAGGGTGTTCTGGAAGTTCAGAATGGCGGAAAATTTTAGTTCAGTTTTTCTGCCTGAAGTTTCATTTCTTGAAGTTACAGCTTGCCTCAGAGGTGACCTGCAGTTATCGCTTCTCTCTCTTTCTCTCTCTCTCTCTCTCTCTCTCGGCTGGGCTCCCAGTCTTCAGCTCACTTGAGCAGTTTCTGGAGATTATCTTTCCTTTTGGACAGGAGCCTCTGTCGGAAGCTGCTTCCAGTCAGCCATTTTGCCTCTCCCCCCTTAAAAATTCTAATAGATACCCTAGAAGTAGGCATAATATTATGCCCTGTTGCACATGAGGATTCTAAGGCACTGAGGGATTAATTTATTTGTCCATTGTCACATGGCTAGTGAGCAGCTGAGCCTGATTTCAAACCCAGGTCTGCCTTTTCCAAAGCCCACATAGTTGATTACTAAGAATTGAGGCATGCATTTTCCCCTCTCCCTTGATTTCTATGAAGTGAACTTCATTCTTTATGTAGAAAAGAGAGCTAGAGTTTAAAATGACAAATCATAACACCTCTTCTACCCTGTGAAATCCAATTAAGATGCCCTTTGAAAAGATAACTCTGTGCTGTGAGTCCACTCAGTCGTCTCTTTTCAGCTGAGAAGTTCACAGGTGAGCACCCACCTTTGATTTATCAGCGTGTGAAACAGGGGTGTGACCCACAGACTTGACTCTGGATTGAGTCAGTCTGGCAGCTTCTCTTTTTTTCTCAGTGAACCAAAATCACAGGGCTCTATTCTTGCTGATGGACTATTACCATATTTCATTATAAGTGAAAAATTAATAAAATGTCAATAACTTAAACTATGAATGCATTTTTAAATGGGTTCTCAATTTTAAAAAGCCTATTTCCAAAAGCAGTCTTATTCTCTCTCTTTCTTTCTCATTTTAAAAATAGGTGTTTTTAGCTTGAGAATATGTCTTGAGAAATTAGTAATGAATTACAAAAAAAAATTTTTTTTTTTTTTTTTTTTACAAAAGTTTAGTTTTAAATGCTCCAAGACAACACTTCATTTTAGCTATAGGTGGCAAAAGGTGTTATGGCCGGGAATACAGATGTTTAAATAGGAATCAATGATCACAGGCATGAGGACTGCTTACTTTTTGCCAGATATCTTAATTCTACATCCAGGGGAACCTTCTCTGTGCTGTTCGCTTTTAGCTCCTAAAGTTTCTAAAGTTTCTTCTGTTCCTCTTTCTCTTTTGTGTGAATGCCTCCCCCTCCTGGTGCATGTCCTCAGTCACTCCCTCACAGAGTGGTTTGACTTTGTTGAGGTGACATGGCTAAGAAGCAGAAGAGCTAGTCAGAGGACGTGCTTGTCTAGCTCTAGATGCCTAAGTCCTGGTCACTGAACTGTGGCACAGTGGAAATGAGTAACAGATCTCAAGACTTGTTCCATGACCCTAATCGACTATTTTATAAAAGGGGTGAAGCTGTTTCTTTGAAACCCTATTTATACTGTCTATCTAGACACCTGTTTAGAAATAGTTTAAGGTATTTTCGGCTAAGACACAATTTGCTTTATCGATTTGCTTTTATAGATTCTCTTTGGACCTGAAGCAAAGTGTAGCCTGTTTAGCTTACTAAACTGTATTGAAGTTTGCTTCTGGCCTGATTTACAGAGGACCTCAAGGATGCATTTTATACATAACCTCCCCCAACATACTGACTTATTAACAGACATCCGGAACCACACACATTTCTCTAGCACCTTCCTTTTTTGATCTTCCCAAGGGGATCTTTTCATTGTACAACACACAGGTAGTTCCAGGAAGGGGAAGACAACTATATTTGAACCTGAAAAACTAGGTTTAAGAACAAACTCTGTCATTGAAAATATTTGACTTCAGGGAACTTTAGTTATTTCCTGTGCAAAATGAGAATAATATTTGCCTGTTTGCCATCCCCTCGGTTGTTTCAAAACTTGAAGTAGGAAAGCTTCTCGAATGGGCAGAGTGGCTTATGCCTGTAATTTCAGGATTTGGAAAGGCTGAGGTAGGAAGATCACTTGAGGCAAGGAATTTGAGACCAGTCTGAGCAACGTAGTGAGACTTCCTATCAATCAATCAATCAATCAATCAATAATAAAATAATGATAAAACAATAATAAAATTAAATATTTAGCCAGACGTGGAGATGAGAGCCTATAGTCTCAGCCACTTGTGAGGCTGAGGCAGGAGAATCACTTGAGCCTAACAGTTTGAGGTTATTGTAAGCTATGACAGCACCACTGCATTCTAGCCTAGGCAACAGAGTGAGAAAGATGGAAGGAAGAAAGGGAAGAAGAGAGAGAAGAAGGGAAGAAAGGAAGAGGAAAGGAAAGGGAAAGGAAGAAAAGAAAAATTCTATAAAAAGGACATGAAGTTTGGGCCAAACATGTTCAGGTTTAATGCCTGATTTTGACACTGGCCGCATGATTTTGGACACACTGTTTGACTTGAGCAAGATTATTGTGAAGATGAAGTGTGTTCATCCACTGGCAATACAACAGCCCTAGGTAATAGATGTTCTTGATTAACACTTGAGTGTAGGCCTTAATGTAAGAGAATAAAGAAGGAGAGAGGATTAGAAAGACCTTGAATGGAGATGTCAGTCGATGCTGTGGAAGGGTGACATGAGTTTATAGTAATTGGAATGTGACCCGCACACTCAAAATCTTCCCGACAGAATATTGATTCATTAGCAAACTACACCAACAAAAGCATTTTTATTATACTTTTTTTAAGAAAAGAATCTTAATTTGCAGACTGTATATCTAGGTTTCTTCTACTGACCCTGTGCTTGGCACGTAAAATTCCTTAATAACAATTAGTATTTTTGGCCAGGTCCAGGCTTGAACCTGTCACCCCGGGTATATGGGGCTGGTGCTCTACTCCTATGAGCCACAGGCGCCACCCCTCAATAACAATTTGTTAAGCAGGTCTTAACAAATGCTTGCTTTGCTTTGCTTTTCTCTGGAAGCATTCTAAACATTCTATGTTCCTCAACCTTCCCAACACAGTTTATAAAATCTTCCAAGTTTTATTAAATGTGCATTATCTGGCTATGTAATACAGTTATGACCATAAAGAATATAATTCATGTAAAGTACTGTGATCATGCCTTGGAAAAAGTTTGTTATTTTATATTTCTCTTGAATCAACAGCTAAGTTTGACCTAGCATATTCACCGTTAAAACCTTTGATTATGCTTTAGGCCAGTGGTTCTCAACCTATGGGTCGCAACCCCTTTGGGGGTCAAACAACCCTTTCACAGGGTCACCTAAATACATCCTGCCTATAGATATTTACATTATGATTCATAACAGTAGCAAAGTTACAGTTATGGAGTAGCAACGAAAATAATTTTGTGATTGGGGGGTCACCACAACATGAGGAACACTGTATTAAAGGGTCATGGCGTTAGGAAGGTTGAGAACCACTGCTTTAGGCAAATTTCATCGTTATGGTGCCAAAGTGTTTTAGAGGTCAGTCAGCAGAACAGCAATTGAAATATGTTAAAAGAACAGTAAAATTAAATGTCGAATTTTTCTCTTGAAGTGTACTATCCTTTTAGTCTCAGAAACATTCTGCATAACATATTAAAATGTGCTATTGTGACATTGTTGTGTTTGTTTTGCTTCGTCTTTCCTAGAATGACTACAAAAAACTGTCAATGCAGTGCAAAGATTTTGTTGTTGGACTCCTTGATCTGTGCAGAAATACTGAAGAAGTTGAGGCCATTCTAAACGGGGATGTCGAAACGCTCCACAGTGGAGATCATGGTCGCCCAAATCTCAGCCGGTTAAAACTTGCCATTAAATATGAAGTAAAAAAAGTAAGATCAGGCATGAAGCCCATTTCATTATCCTAGTTCTTAGTGATGCTGGATAAGGATAAAGGGTTGGTGTTGTTAAGTTGATATGGATTCTTCTAATTAACAGATATCATGGGCAGATTCCCTAGTGAGTCCTAAGCATCTAGTTGCCAGGTGCTTAACCTTCCTAATGGCAGTCTTTGAAATCTGGACTTATTTTTACAGCACATTGCAATAGTTGCCACTTTCCTTGACTTAAACTAATCCTATAACAAAGACTTCCTGCATCCAGATTATAGGACATTTGTCACATGATTGGAGTGTCATTATTTAAGACTCTACTCCATTTTCCATTTGCAGCTATTTTCCAGTCCTGGACCAATGCCTTCGTATTCCTTAGTGCCGTTGAATTTCCTCCAGCCATATCCATTCCGTATTTGTGGAATATTGTTAGTCTCGTTCTTCACGTAGTGGCCTCCACCCCCTTGGCTGCTTTCTTAGGTTATATGTATGTCTTTTAATACGTTTTTAAATGTAGATTTTATAATAAAAGTAATGCTTATGGCACGTTTTCAAACTGTGTAGACAGGCTCCCTCTCATTCTGTCTAACTCTTAATGGAGAGCATGAACCACCGATGATGTTTCTCTCCACAAATTTTTTTCCTGGACATCTTCACGCATCAGCCAGTAAATGTCCACATCATCTTTTTAAAGGCTGCGTTGTTGTGTAACTGTATTCATTTAAACAGTTTACTACTCAAGGATGGGTATGTTATTTTTTAGATGATTATTGTTGCAGGATTCTTTTGTTTATTTTTGGTACGGTAAGCATATTTGTTTATAGAGCTTGCTTACTTGCATGAGTTTTGTCTGTAGACAAAAATTCTTAACTGTGGAATTAATATGTCAAGTTTTTATTAAATATTATCAACTTGCAAAGTATTTGCTAAGTTTCCCTTCAAAAAAAGGTGTTCCAGTTTCCACGCGTACCAATGATATGTGAGTGTGGTTACTTCTTCCTTGAACAACAGGCATTACAAACTTCCCCATCCTGAATACACGGCGTGTCTTGCTTCAAGTCCCTTTAAGGTTAATTATCCTCAAGAATCCATTGCGGTTCTTTTCTATAACCTTTTAATATTCTTTGCCAATTTTTATCTTGGGCTGTTGCTTTCTGTGTATGAAATACCTCTGCCATCTGTGTGGTTCATTTGCAACAAATTAAATAAAAAATTCTGAAGAAATAAAAATTGAATTTTAAAGTTGTTTTAATTGAAATAATTTTTGGCACAAGAATAAAAGGAAATATCAATGGTCCAGATAAGCAATTAGAAACAGACCCATATACAAATAGAAATTTAGTATAAAATAGGTGTGGCATTTTTAGGTCAGTCCTAGAGAGGAAGTATTATTTTTTCTTATAGTATTTAGCCAACTAGTAGGATTTTTTTTTTTTTAAGAGACAGAGTCTCACTTTATCACCCTCGGTAGAGTGCCGTGGCATCACAGCTCACAGCAACCTCCAGCTCTTGGGCTTAGACAATTCTCTTGCCTCAACCTCTCAAGTAGCCGTCACACCACCCGGCTATTTTTTGTTGCAATTTGGCCAGGGCCAGGTTGGAACCCGCCACCCTCAGTATATGGGACCCGTGCCCTACTCACTGAGCCACAGGCACTGCCCCAACTAGTAGAATCTTTACCATTTTCCTTCTACATGGAAAAATATGTAATCATAAAATTTACCCTTGTGTAAAACATAGATGAATCTTTTTATAATATTGAATTTCATGAAGTTTTCTATACTTTCAAAGAAAGCCCATTAGCCATAAAGGTAAACTTTGATAAACTGGAATCCTCAAACTTGTATGATACCTATGAGAACCTCTTGCCATCTGCTGTTAATTAGATGTTTGTCCTTTAATTCTAATGATACTTTTCATGGGCACAGAACTAAATATTAGCACATGTGAAAATAGTTTGTACTGAACCTTAACCAAGCTGCTAAATGTTTTGTCTCTTCCCCCCCAGTTTGTAGCTCATCCAAATTGCCAACAGCAGCTTCTCTCTATATGGTATGAGAACCTCTCCGGTTTACGGCAGCAGACCATGGCGGTCAAGTTTCTTGTGGTCCTGGCCGTAGCCGTTGGACTTCCCTTCCTGGCTCTCGTGTACTGGTTTGCTCCATGCAGCAAGGTATGTGAAGCCCGGAGCTCTGTTATTTACTAGAATTACATCCTATATGGGGCAAAATTTTGTTTCCAAAATGAAAATTTCAGGGATGTATAGTTGGGTTTAAATAATCTTTATTATTTTTTTATATTACAGAATAGTACTTATTTGCTATAGGAGACACAGAAAAAAGGAAAAAAAGAGAAAGTTCACCCATAATATCACCACTATCAATGTAGGAGAGAAAACTTCAGTTATTATGTTAATTTATTTCCTTTTACTCTTTTCTCTAGGTACATACTTTTATATACTTTAATAAGTCATAGTATCATTGAATAGATATTTCAAATGACAAATGAACAGTTTTCCTCCATTTCTTCTCTGGTAAAATTTGAGATAAAATTTTTCTTTCGTATTTCTTTTAGTTAATATGACCAAATAAATCTTCGTTTTAATATACACATATCTGTGAGTATTTAATCACCATTGCACTTACTTATAGTATCTTTATGAAACAGAGTTGTACATAAGCACAGATTATTATACACATATACAAGATCTAAATACATGTAAATGTGAACCTATTCTTATTTATGCTCTAATTCCAATTAAGAAAAAAAGGTAAACATTCAAAGCAGTCTATGAAGCTTTTTGGGTTAATTTGATATATCTTCCTTAACTTTTTTAAAAAGTATTTTTCTATTCAGTGTGGCATTTTAGGATAAAAGAGAAGTTAGTTTTTCATAATTTAATGCTTGATTTTTCTTCTTGCATGTTTTAGCATACAAGGGAAAACTCTTTCATTGTTCCTTTGAAAAAAGAGATGGAAATGAACATAGTAACATTTCTTGATGGACACATCATAGGTTCTGACCTCCACATATTTTGAGGGACAAATATTTGCCTTGACTTGAATGTTAGAGAAAAGTTGGAGACATCAGTCAGGAAAAGTCAGTTGCCTTTTCTTTCTTTCTTTTTTTTTTTTTTTTTTAGTGGCAGGGTCTCGCTCTGGGCTTAGGCAATTCTCTTGCCTCAGCCTCCCGAGTAGCTGGGCCTACAGGCGCCTGCCACAATGGTGGGCTATTTTAGTTGCAATTTGGCCAGGCGGGGTTAGAACCTGCCATCCTCTGTATATGGGGCCGGTGCCCTAAATAAAGGACCATTGTGTAAATACTAACGTAATGCTTATTCAATAAGGAATTAGTTTTAGGGACAATGTACACCAGAGCCCAACAGCAAAGATTTTCTACCTGTCCAACTTTGGTGACAATAATACATTCAGATGGAACTAGCCTTTCATTAGTGTGGCAGAACAAGTTTGAGCAATGTTGACCTGTCATTCTGCACACAGGCAGAGAATTTGTCCTGCCTCACTAACAAGCCTGCTCTTCATATTTTGAAGCCACATTCCTCTGTCAGTTTAAGTTTTAATTCTGAGAGGTGGACTGAAATAATTCTACCGCTAACTGCCTACAGTACCTGCAAGACCACCTATTAACCTGCTGTATAGAGAAATCAGTTGGTTACGTGCCATCCTCAAACATGGGCATGACTCGTTTTCACATATTTGTAACCTGAATGCAGACACATTCATCACCAGTACCAACAGTGTCTTTGTATTACCTTAGTCATAGATTTGATGTTTTGTTTTTTTTTTTAAACCACGCAAAGCCCTGTCAAATGACTCATGCTGGAAAGCTAGTGCTGAGCTTTTTACACAGTGGAAACTTCATAACTATTTCTAGGGATTATGATAGGAACTGCTGGAAGCTGGGCATTTTCTCATGAGAATGAAATTCATCATCATAGATTTCTTTTCCCCCTAAAATACACAAGGGCAAAAGTTAATTTCTCCTATAAATAGAATATAAATGAGGAACATACAATAAAAATAGTGAAATTTACTGGAAATGACATTTATAGCATAGGTTCATCTAGACAGTTGTGTCCTTTTTTCAAAGGAATATCAGACTTTACCTTGAAAACCAACTCTTGAGTTGTCCTCAGTAGAACACAAGCGACATCTATACATGTTCTTCATTCTGTTTCTACTGACAATTCCCAAGTCTTCAGAAATTAAAGTGAATTGAAAGGGAGGAATTTCTGAATTATTCTTCTTATGACTTTGTAATTAGTTAAATTTAATCTTTTCCTGAAGTGAATAATTTTCTTTTTCTATAACCAGCTAGTTCAAAGCATAATGCCTTTCAGAATTCCTGGTGCTTTGACACAGACTATTTTTGGCAGTCCTTAGAGCTGCACGTTTCTTAGATTTTGATTGAATTCTAATTCACCTGATTTCCTTCACCATTTATTCTTTCCTGCCTGTATTTCCTCCTGGCTTCTATTTTCATCCTCCTTTTTGTACAATGAGGCAAATAGCCAAATTAAAAGGACACTGTCAGGGTATTCTTTTTCACTTACATAAAATCTATTTTACTGACTGTTTATCCTTTGAAGCATCATGATAAAATCTGTCTCACATTTTCCCACTGGGTATGAACATAAACATTATTTACAGGTCATAGAATTGATTGTGTGTGGGGGGAGGGGAAGTGTGTTGCTCTAGCTAAATTGATGGTTTTATCTAAAATATATTTAAATATTTTAAACTTCTCAACATACACATGGAAATGAGTGCAAATCAAATTGCAGGCCTACGCATCCTGACTGAGTCCCATTTCTGTTTAAAGTTGTTTAGTTGGTTTTCTTTTTCAAGTTTTCTTTCTCTCTCCCCTTTCAGGAGTTTTTTTGTTTTGTTGGTTGGTTTTCTTAGTCTCACGCCGTTGCCCAGGTTAGAGTACGGTGGTGTGTATCAGCACAGCTGAGAGCAACCTCAAACTCCTAGTCTCAAGGGATCCTCCAGGCTCAGCCTCCAGAATAGCTGGGGCTACAGGTGTGTGCCACAATGCCTGGCTAATTTTTTCTATTTGTTGTAAAGACGGTCTCGCTCTCACTCAGGTTGGTCTCAAACATCCTAACCTCAACCTCCAGCCTGGCCTCCCACAGTTCAGGGATTACAGGCATGAGCCACTGTGCCCGGCCCAGGGAGTTTTTGTCTTTCTTGTTCTCTTTCTTCTGCTGTAACCGAATGTCAGTTGTTTTAGGCTCATTACGTATTTCAAATCATTTCAGTGAATCTCAACCTTTTCCATTTCTATGTGTTGCATAACTAGGTATTCGGTCACCACTAAATACCTGAAAACAGATATGTTATATAATATTTAAAGAAAAGTGTTATATTTCTTTTGATGCTTACCCTCAATAATTTGGCAGACACATCAGCTGTTCTACTTGTTCAACTAAGTCTCTTCCTTTACAGTTACTTTTTAGAAATTGGTTTATATCACAGAGTATATAGGTAACAAATTTTACTAACGTGGATATCTCACTTCAATTGCTAAAGTCCACTGAGAAATGCCAAAATTCAGCCTAATTTAAAGAAAAATGCAACTCGATGTTTTTGGTTTTTTTGGCTGGGGCTAAAAACCAGGCATATGGGGCCAGCGCCCTACTCCTTTGAGCCACAGGTGCCACCCCAACTCAATTTTTAAAATAAAAAGTAAAGATGTCGAACACGGTGCCTG
Organism: Arctocebus calabarensis; assembly: GCA_963573935.1. Classification (NCBI taxonomy): domain Eukaryota; kingdom Metazoa; phylum Chordata; class Mammalia; order Primates; family Lorisidae; genus Arctocebus; species Arctocebus calabarensis. Next base: position 6,328 of record CAUYON010128352.1, on the reverse strand, counting down.
ATGCCTATAATCCCAGGAGGGACTTTGAGGAGGCTGACGGGTCAGGTTGCCAAAGCCAGGAGTTCAACACCCGCCTGCACAGCACAGAGAGCTCCTGTCTCTACTTTTTTTTTTTTTTTAATTAGCCAGATGTGGTGGCACATTCCTATAATCCCAGCTATGTGGGAGGCTGAGACAGGAGGATCACTTGAGCCCACAGGTTCAAGGCTGCAGTGAGCTATGATCGCACCACTGCAGTCTAGTCTGGGCAACAGAGTGAGACCCTGTCTCAAACAACAAACAAACAAAACAAAAAGCAAAGGATGTAACTCTTTTGTTTCCGGACAATCAAGTTTTTGTTTGCTTTTCCTTTGCTTGCTTAACAAAACAAACCCAAACCAAAATAAGCCCTAAAATTCTATTAATCAGCAAAATGTTTTGATTCTCCTCGCTCCCTTTTTTTTTTTTTTTGAGACAGAGCCTCAAGCTGTCACCCTGGGTAGAGTGCCGTGACATCTCAGCTCACAGCAACCTTCAATTCCTGGGCTCAAGTGAGTCTCCTGCCTCCGCCTCCCAAGTAGCTGGGACTACAGGCACCTGCCACAACACCCAGCCATTTTTTGGTTGCAGCCGTCATTGTCATTTGGCGGCCCGGGCTGGATTCGAACCCACCAGCTCAGGTGTACGTGGCTGGCGCCTTAGTCTATTGAGCCACAGGCGCCGAGCCGATCCTCTCTCCCTTTCTAATGAAATAAAGAAGGTGCAATATTACAGAAGATCCAACTGCCCAGTGGAAGGAAGGTGAGCCCGGTCAGGGTGAGGTACATGGCTCCGATAGGAGCCCTGCCCTGGCCCCTGACATTGCCTTTGGACGTGTCCAGCATAGCTCAACCACAGTTTCAGAGCCCTTAGACTGCTGCCCCATTCTAAAGTGGATGGCTTCATTTTCAAGCCCATTTTAGTCCCCAACCTCGCTTTTCCTTTTTGTAATTAATTAATTACGTTCTGTTTTAATATATGCTCTATGGTATTTTTGATATCCTTGAAGGCTGCTGCTTATTCTTCCTGGAATAAGGCAGGTGAGAAATAACTTGACTGCGGATTTCACTAATAATATTCATTGTCCCCAATACTGGTTTTCTCAAAATAGTCAAATAAATTGAGAATTTTTAAAAATTGGTTTAACTCAGGAAATCTTTGCCCAGACCAATGTCCTGGAGTGCTTCCCCAGTGTTTAACCCTCAATGGATTCAGTCTTCAATTCGTTTTGTTTTGATTTTTATGCAGAATAGGGGTTTGGTTTCATGCTCTACATGTGGATATCCAGTTTTCTCAGCACCATTTATTGCAGAGACTGTCCTTTCTCCAGCGCATGTTGTTGGCACTTTTGTCAAAAATTAGTTGACTGAAAACGGATGGAATTATTTCTGGGTTATTCGTTCTGTTCCGTTGGTCGTATCTGTTTTCTGCCAGTACCATGCTGCTTTGTAAGATTTACAATAGAATTTCCTGTGAAAAAAATACAGAAACTTGAAATAAATTTTCATTTTCTTTCATATATGATTAAACTAATCATAAAAATTATAGAATTAAACTTACATATATGGCACACCATGGAAAAAGATGTGAAAGTCACATTGATGTTTATTTACTAACTGCTCGTGTTTAAAATGAAAAGGAACTAAAGACAGTAGGCAAAAGCAAATCAAACCTATATTGTCTACTGTTTGTTTTAGATTTATCCTCATTTGATTATTTGTGAGTTACATTTTAAAATAACCTAAAAACCCCAAAATACTCTTTGAATCAATTTAATTAATAATCTTATGGAAGTATGTTTTTTTAACAGCAAATTTTAACTAAGTAAGTTTGGATTTGCTCTGGAATACTAGTTGGGTCTATTGATTTAACATATTTACACATACTGATGCTTATACTGTATATTCATCTATAGATATAAATAATGTTTATATATAATGGCCCACACACAGAGAAGGGGGGAGAGAGAAAGTTGACCCACCACATCCATGGGTTCTGCATCCCTGGATTCAACCAACCAAAAACTGAAAGTATTTGAAAAAAATGTTGTGTCTGTAGTGAACAGAAATAGACTTTTTATTCTTGCCCTTACTCTCTAAACAAGATGTTGAATGTTTCCAACACAAAGAAATGATCAATGTTTGACATGAGGGATATGCAAATTACCCTAATCTGATTACTACCACATTGTACATATCAAAAGATCATTATGTACCCTATAAATATGGACAAATATATGCCAATTAAAAATATGTAGTTTCACAACAGTTTACATGGGACTTTTATGTATTAGATATTATACATAAGTAATCGAGAGATGATTTAACGTATACAGGAAGACAGACGTAGGTCATATGTAAATAGTGTCTCATTTTATGTTGGGCACTTGAGCATCTTCAGATTTTAGTATCTGCTGAAAGGCTTACAAGCAATCCCCTGTGTATACCTGGGAACATGGGTACCTGTTTATATAGATACCTACACACACATGCACACGCTGCCTGGCCTAAGATTTAAACTATTGAGAGAAGAGACTGAACTACGTGATTTGTTCCTTCTCTATCTTGTATGATTTCAAAAAACACATGGACAAATAAAGCTGAGGAGAACACAGAACATTCCTTGAGTTCCTTTCATTATCGCATTTATCTTTTCCAAGTCCTAAAAGATACTTTATTTTCTCTAATAATTTACATATGTATGCACTTTGAGAAGAAAACATGAAATTGTTTTGTAAATCAAATAGAAGAATTAACTCAGAAACCCGAATGTTTGTATTCATATCCAGCTTTACCACTTAGGAGTTGTGTGACCTGAGACAAGTTTGCTGGCCTCACTTCCCCAGTTTCTTCATGCAAATGGGCATTTTAGAAACACCTCCCCCTTGGATCATTGTAATGATTACACGAATTAACAGTGCAAAGCACTTAAAACAGCATGCGGCATATACAGATACTGACTCAGTATTGGTTGTATTTTATTAATTAACAAAATTTTCTGCCATAATAAACTCATTTGAAAAGCTGTTGAAAGATAAGGGCCCTTTCCTAAGAAAGAAAACAAGAAAACACCGCACACATATTCCGAGTTTTGTTCAACCTTTCAGAGGATGCCCAGGGCCCAGGAGGCACATTGTGGGTCCTCTCTCTGCCCAGGCCAAGATCGGTGCATCTCGTGGAAACAATTCTTGCCCTGTAAGCAGCCCAATGGCTTTTATTATCCCCGTATTTCATATGAAAAAAGACGGTTTTCACATAATTTAGGAAACGTCCTCATTGCCACTCAGCTAATGAGGGAATGAAACTGGAACCTGAAAAGAAAATTCTGGACTTTAAAATCAATGTCTCCCCGCCAGGAGATTGTTTCAACACACTCTGGGAGCTGCCCTGCTGCCCTGTCCTCAGTGGGAGTTTTTCTTGGTACTTATGACTTTTTCCTCCAAGATGGCAACATCAGGGGATGCCTGAACTGCACGCCAGTGAAATATACTTGAAGACAGCAACCAAGCATGCCTGCTTGCAAAGTAGACTCAGCTTCCTATTTTCATTACTGCTTCCTCGGTAGTTCGTGCTTTCTATGACTAATATTGACATTATGCTCTGCAATTTGTCACCAATATTATATAATATTTTAAGAACTTAAAAATCCTTTAAGAGAAAAGTAAGTGTATTTAACTACCAACCAGGGGCATCCGCACATGTTGGTGGAGAGTGGGACTGATGTTTTAGAACAGCATAACCGTTATTATTCTATCACTAACTGTACAAACAAACCTTATGGGACTATGTGGATATTTATCCTTGTATATGTGTGTGTTTTGCAAAAAGTTACAACACAAATTAACATTTTCTTTTGGTGTGTGCTGTGGCAGATGGGGAAGATAATGCGTGGGCCATTTATGAAGTTTGTAGCACACGCAGCCTCCTTCACCATTTTTCTGGGACTGCTCGTCATGAACGCAGCTGACAGATTTGAAGGCACTAAACTCCTTCCTAATGAAACCAGCACAGATAATGCAAAACAGCTGTTCAGGATGAAAACATCCTGCTTCTCATGGATGGAGATGCTCATCATATCCTGGGTAATAGGTAAAGACTACTTTCTGTCATCATTTCTTTTTGCTGCCTTAGCAGTTGGACTGAATGGCACTGATTCTTTACGCGTCAGCCCTACAGATGTGCGCAGCGTGGCCTAGCGCACCACGCGGCAGGAATTGCTTTATGTTCTTGAAGAACCATTGCTTTGGGTCCATGCTAAGCACCCTCGTCATCTCGCGTGCTGTGTGCTTTTTGTATTTCCAAAAAAAAAAAAATCCCAGGAAGAAAACCAACAGGATAATATTAACCAAACCCACCAATAATAAAAATCAGCCATTCATGTTTTGGAAAAGCTATAATTTCAAGCTTAAAAGCAACCAAACAAGTTTGTGTTGAGATTTAATAGGAACTGAAGCTAATAGCCATTCTCATTTATTTATTTATTACATTCCAGGAATTATTCCAGCCTCTTTACATAGATCGTGTAATTTCACTGTGCCTCAATTTTTCAATATGTAACGTATAGTTAGATTTTTAAAAAAGATTTGTGGGAGACTTAACTAACTTGCTTTCTGTCTCCCACGTGATAAGTGAAAGAGAAAGAATCTGGTCTTAATTATTATACTCTTTATCTTCAGAATCAATCATACATGTGTCTTATCACTAAATAGGCACATGTTTCAATTGAATACTTATGAATAAATAAATTCAACAGTAACTAGGTGCCTTTGTTAGGCAATGAGGATGCGATGGGGAATAAGTTGCAGTTCTTGTGCCCAAGGAAGTTAGTTAAGTCTGGGGACAATGTCAGTTAGGAAATTTAAACCCAGTGTGACACTGCTCTATTTGAGCATCTGTTAGGGTGCTGTGAACACACAAAAACTGGGCATTTAATCTCAGCGGGGTGGGATGTGGAAGGGACTCAGAGACTCCCTCCCTGGACTTGGGGACAGGGGATATTAACAGGACTGTGTTTGGGGCAGAAGGACACGGCAAGGCCCAGGACCAGATGCAGGGACGTGGAACTGTGACAACAGGGAAGCACTTGAACATTACAAGTCAGGCAGAGCTGGAGCCAGAAGCGTTTGTGGGTGTGGGTGACGTGAGATCAGGGTACTGACACAGCCAGAGGATGATTTTTCCGTGTGTGGCGATGTGGTTAGATCCATTTGGGAAAGGTCCCCGTGGTTGTGGGATAGATAGGGGTTTAAAGCAGGAGTGAGTCCCGAGCCTGAGACACAGTTGAAGTGACCCCTGAGAGGAGCAAGAGGGCTGGAACTCAGGGGACGTGTGGAAAGGACTTGAGAGCTACTTAAAAGATACACCCCAAAGAGCTCAGAGATCTCTGCTCATCAACAGGGGTGCTGTGGGTTCTCTCAACAGGTGGAGACTGCAGGTCTCTGAGAGGCAGGATACAGAAGGAAGCTCGTGCTTGGGAATGGGGAACAGAAAGTTCATCACTAAGTTTAGGTTGTGCTGGACTTTGAGATGCCCATGGAATTTCCAGATGGAAATGTTCATTAAGTAATAGAAAGTACAACTCCTGGGAGAAGTTTGAGCCATGGATAAAGTTCTAGCAATCCTTAATTCCTAGATGCTACCGAAGGTCCTGAAATCGCCTAGATGAAAACATACAGGGCATGAAAAAAGAGAAGAGGGCTCAAGGGGTTTACATGGAAAACCTTTAATAGGCCAGAAGTTTGGTTCTTTCCTTTCCCCACCCTCCACCCTCCCCAGTCACCTGTAGAAGCAACTACAGTCACTTTTTTACAATAACTTCTAGGGCAGAGCTTGTCTTCTTGGTTTTTTCACATGGGAGCCCAATGGGGGGATCAATTGAAATGGTAAGAAGTATTTTGCAATTGACCATATGATCACCTGAACTGCATGTGAGGTAATTCAACAGCGTTTGAGTTATTCAAAACTTGTGAGTCCCTTCATTTCTAGGATATGTTTCAAGGAAAAATAGGCTTAAAATGTGCATTATATCACCAAATAATGAAAACTTTGGATAAAGAAGAAGACTTTGATTTTATTCTACTTTTTTTTAATAATTTTATTGAATCATAATTGTGTACATTGGTGCAATCATAGGGCACAATGTGTCTCATACACAATCAGAAATATTTTCATCGTACTGTTACAGATAGCCTTCATGGCATTTTCTTGATCACTATATAAAGACATTGATACTCTACCTTTAATAAGTTTCACCAGTACCCTGCTAAGATGCACTGTAGGTGTGTTCCCACTAATTGCCCTCCCTCCACCCA
>CAUYON010128351.1:0-34821 GCA_963573935.1 Arctocebus calabarensis | reverse complement strand
TTTTTTTTTTTTTTTTTGAGACAGAGCCTCAAGCTGTCACCCTGGATAGAGTGCTGTGGCATCACAGCTCACAGCAACCTCCAATTCCTGGGCTCAAGTGAGTCTCTTGCCTCTGCCTCCCAAGTAGCTGGGACTACAGGCACCGGCCACAACGCCTGGCCACTTTTTTGTTGTTGTTGTTGCAGCCGACATTGTTGTTTGGTGGGTCGGGCTGGGTTCGAACCCGCCAGCTCAGGTATACATGGCTGGAGCCTTAGCCTGTTGAGCCACAGGCCGAGCCTGAAGCTATATTGTTATGCTAAAATTTCTGACAATAGACTAAACATACTAAATGTAACTCTCCTTTCAAGTAACACTCCTCATCTCATCATCACATTAGCTAGGAAAGGGCTTGGTATGTTTTGGGGGTGCCCCCTTCCAATTCTGTTGGGTAAATTGGTTGAAAAGAGTCAACCCTGCCTATCAAAGGGACTTCTGCATCCCATAGATCTTGATACATTGCATTTTTATTCAATTCAACATATTTTCTAATTTATCCTGTAAGTTTCTGTTAGACACACGTTTTATTTAGAAGTATGTTGTTTAATTTCCAAATGTTTGGAGTTTTTTCATATATTATGTTATTGTTATAGACTAATTCTGTTATAGTCCTTTTCATTTTAACATATTTATACCTTTATATTTAAAGTGAGTTTCTTGTAGACAGCATATCGCTGAGTCTTGCTTTTTTATCCAATTTGAAAAACTCTGGCTTTTAATTGGTGTGCTTGGAAGAGATTTTATTTATTTATCTTTTGAGATAGAGTCTCACTCTATTGCCCAGGCTAGAGTGCTATGGCATTAGCCTAGCTAGCTCACACCAACCTCAGACTCCTGGATTCAAGCTATCCTCCTGCCTACAGATGCCCACTATAACAGCCAGTTAATTTTTCAGTTTTTGGTAGAGATAGAGTCTTGCTCTTACTCAGGCTGGTCTCCCCCTCCTGAGCTCAGGAGATCCTGGCCTCAGCCTCCCACAGTGCTAGGATTACGAGTGTGAGCCTCCATGTATGAAGAGATATTTTTACAAATCAGAAAATGTTCATTCTTTTTGTGATCCCAAGGCTGGTTCTTTTTTCTAAGTTGCATTCTTGACTTCTGCATTTTGACTCAGCTTTTTTAACGCTTAAGAGGGAGTAAGACAGCAGACTCTAATCTGATATTTAAAGAAATTAATATATACCAAGCCCTTGCTATTCCTCTAAATACTCTTCTGTGTTCCCTGCTCTCACCTACCTTGTGTGACAGGACATTATCCCCATTTTGCTGTTGAGGCAATTGATGTTATATTGTGTAGGCTGCTAGTACACATTCTCCCCTTCTTCCATAGCAATAAAATCGTATCTGGGAAGGAACCTCAAGAAAAAGAGGACATTTCCTAATCTCCCTTGGGTCTAAATTTGCCTTGTGATTTATTTCTGGCTACTGAGATATAAGATTACGTGCAACTTCTGGAAACTTTCCCCCAAAGAGAGGTGACCCACTCTCTCTACTTCTGTTCATTTCTCCCTCCCACCTGCTACCTGGAAAATAGATGTGAAAACCAGAGTACCAACTGCCTCATGGGACCATGAGGCGAGGTCCTCATGTTTCTCCTCTGTGTCATAGTAGGACAGAAAGCTATAAAGAGCAGGGTTCCCCCAGCTGCCCTCCATGTTCCCCTCCTGACTCTTTGTTAGAAGGAAAGGAAAAGATACCTTGGTTCATGTTCCTTTGTTTGGGGATTTTGTTACTCATGTCTGAACCCAGTCCTAATCAATGTAGTCTAGGACTAATTAACATTATTATACGGTGTTAAAATCCATGTTTTAATAGATTCATACTGGCATCTGTTAGTTTTGTATGGAAGTCATAAAGAATCAGGAGAAATAACTACAATAGAACCTCCATAGGTGATCACCTCCTTATGTTGACCGAATTTTCATTGACTGGACGTACACCCATGTACGTGTCAGTACGGCAGACCTCGTTCCTTATGTTGACCACCTCTGTATGTTGACCAGTTACAGTCCCTTACAGAGGTTCTACTTTATTTTGTTTATCTGACTTTTCACTTTACCAAATTAAAAATTGGAAAAAAGCCTCATCTGGTGGTTAAGTAGGAATACTGTGATTAACTTACATGCTATATGTGTAAAGAATTTTCGACCCAACTCTCTCTCCACACAACTGTATACTCTTAGAAAATCACTTAATCTTTCTGACTCTCAATTTCTTTATCTATAAAATAAAGATATCAGCACCTACTTTATTGAGTTGTTTGAATAAATAAAATGTGTCATGTAGCAGAGCTTGGGATACAGAACACTGAGTAAACACAAAGGATTATGATCATAAAACCAGAAGACAGCTTTTATGAATAATTGTGAAAGGTAAAATCATCTCATAAATGCACTTTCACCCTATGTGTATGAATGTGGGGTTGTCAGATATAAATGAGAATAAATTGAAAAATGCATGCTAGTTAGAAACTTAAGAGCTTAATTAATAATTCAGTGCTGACTGCCACAAACTGAGATTTCTACCTTATCTTTCTATTAAAGCACTTCAAATTCTTTAATATCAGCTTGGTGCCTGTAGATCAGTGGTTAGGGCACTGGCCACATGCACCGGGGCTGGTGGGTTCAAACCCGGCCCAGGCCTGTTAAACAACAAAATAACAAAAAAATAGCCGGGCATTGTGATGGGCACCTTTAGTTCCAGCTACTTGGGAGGCTGAGGCAAGAGAATTGCTTAAGCTCAAGAGTTTGAGGTTGCTGTGAGCTGTGATGCCATAGCACTCTACTGAGGGCAACAAAGTGAGATTCCGTCTCACCCCCCCAATTCTTCAATATTTAATATCTTATTATGATAGGAAACATTAGCTCTTTTATTGCTGTATTTCAATAAACTGACATTAATCAAAATGTGGATTTAATCATTTAGATTTTTGTACAGTAACTGAGAAACTCTGTGAGAAAGATTGCTTTGTTAAATACAGCTGTCAGTTTTAAAACTATTTCAATCTTTGGTGTTTTTTAAAAGCGGTCAGCAGAGAGAGAAAAGCAAAGTCCACCTTAAGTCTGAAACCTGAACCTTAAGATAAAAATACGCCTGTGGGCCTGGCTTGGGGGGGCTGCAGGCATAAGAGGGGCTATACCAGCTCCAGAGGAGAGTGACTGAGAGGAGGGCACAGACCCTGCCAGCAGCTCTGTCTGGAAGCACTGGAGGTGGGGGGTGGGCACGGTGGCAGGAGAATAAGGCCAGAAGAGAGGCTGAGTGATGGGGAACTTCAGAGAGCCAATTTCACACCATATTCAGCTCTAAGCAGCACCAGGAAAGAGCCTGGTGGGAGGTCTAGAGAGGGCTGAGCTCTGTCCAGCTTGGTCTGCAATTACATTTCAACAGCACTTGGGTCTGGCTGGTGGAGCCTCAGGTTTAGAAGTAGGCATGCCAGCCAGAAGTTCCCCTGCACCTAGCTGCTGCACTGCGTGCTTTTTGTCTGGTGGAGTTTATCTAATTCATGTTGATTCTTCAAGGTCAGACTTTCTAATAAGGCAGTAATGATGAGGCTGTGATGTCATCTTCCTTGCCAGAGAGAGAACCCTGAACCCTAAACATCCGCCTGACTGCAATCATCAAAACTTGAGGCACATGGTCCTGAAAGGAATGAATCTGCTTCTAGGAAGAACACCTTATAAATTGATTCCAGTGCTTAACAATGTAAGACTGACCCTTCAATATTCAACTTATAAATTTGGAGCACGGCACTCTATCCAAAAATCAAGCATCATATTGTCAAAACCACATGTTCTAGAAAAAAAATAAAAAGTAATTAAAAAAATCAAATATGAAATCTGTTTCTAGCGTCTTTGCTCCTCTTTCCCTTGATGTGGTGCTGGATTCCTATTTTATTATTATTATTATTATTTTGAGACAGAGTCTCAAGCTGTCACCCTGGGTAGAGTGCTGAGGCATCAGAGCTCACAGCAACCTCCAACTCCCGGGCTCAAGCAATTCTTCTGCTTCCGCCTCCCAAGTAGCTGGGACTACAGGCGCCCGCCACAACGCCCAGCCATTTTTTGGTTGCAGCCATCATTGTTGTTTGGCGGGCCTGGGCTGGATTCGAACCCGCCAGCACAGGTGTATGTGGTGGCACCTTAGCCGCTTGAGCCACAGGTGCTGAGCCTGGATTCCTATTTTTTTGAGATCTAAAATGCCCGTTCATCCCTGGAGCCACCATGGCTTGGAGATAACTTTTCCAAGGACAGACCCAATTATGGATAACTCCAAAGACAAGGCAAAAGCCATCACCCCTGGAGAGTGATTTAAGGAGAAGAAGCTTTCAGGAGGATGACCAGTGTTAAAAAAAAAAAAAAAAAGTTAAAATGGAGGTGACAGCTTAGATGCTCCAAGGCTAATAGCCAATAGCCATATAACCAATACTTAAGTCCACCATGATTTCCCCAAATAGCTAACCCTAACACTAAACAAAATACACATAGGCTTTTTTAAATCAAGACGACTCAATGAAATTAAACTAATCGGCTATAGACAAGGCAGCTTCAACAGCTCTATTTGCTTTAAGAAAAGAATATGTGACAACTAACCACGAAAAAAATCAAAATACTTCCTCCTTGATGCTCCATAAACTGTGCTACAACTTGCTGGGGATAAGCAAGTAGGACTTTGTTTCATTTTTCACTTTGAGGCTTCCCAGTTCATGAGCTATTCTTCTACATGGACAATAAATTCTTACAATTCTAATGTGATCTGATTTCATTTTTGACACCAGTGAGCCCTGTCTCTGAGGAAATCCAGGTTGAGTATCCCTTATCCAAATTGTATGGAATCAGAAGTGTTTCAGATTTGAGATGTTTTCAGATTTTGGCATATTTGCATTATACTTATTGGCTGAGCATCCCTAATTAAAAAATCCAAAATCTGAAAAAGTCCAATGAGCATCCCCTTTGAATGTCACATCAGCACTCAGAAAGTTTCTAATTTTGGATTTTGGATCTTTAGATTGCAAATGCCCAACCTGAGTTAACACAGATAAGGGCCAAGTCAGCCACTCCATAGAGGCTCTACTCTTGGACCAAAAGACTCTGTCCCACACTATGCCCTGATACGTGTAAGTGGATGGTATGTGTCCCTTCTCAGGTTGGGGGGGGGGAGAGAGAGAGAGAGAGAGAGAGAGAGAGAGAAAGAGAGAGGAGAGAGATTTAATTTCCTCTTTATAAGGCAACCCTGGCAACAGTGAGATTAAATCCACAATAATCTTATGTCTGGATATGGAATAAATATTAAGGACACTTCACATTACAGAAAAATTTGGAACAAATGTGAAATCCTACCAAAATTATTGGTCTGTGCTTTTAAGAATATTTTCCCAAGACAATAATGCAAGAAGAAAAAAGTAATTTGCAAACACTACACTCACAGCATAATAACAAAGAATGATAAAAATCCAAACACTCAAAGGCAAGGAGCTTATTCTGGGTTATTAGCACTATAGAGTGTTTTATAGCTATACAATGACAAGTGTGATATGTGCAAAGGGGAAGGTGGAAACAGTCTTTCTTCCCTTAGGTATGCAGAACGGGCAATGCCTGGAAGTGGTCGCAGCAGCTGCCGGCCCAGAGCAGATTCCGGGGGGCAGAAGGCCTTACTGGGTGCTGGACAACTGTGCTCTCTCTCCCTGTCCACATCCTCATCCTCATCCTCATCAGCACACAAGGCCCATACCTGCTCTACGACTTCCATCATTAACTCCTTGAGACGGCTGAGTCTCAAGCACAAAAGACTATGTGCCATCTCACAAGTGAGGCCACATGGCACCTCTGTGCAATTCAGGGAAAAAGTGCCCCTTTGTCTTAGTGGCAGAAGCCCCATGCCAGGGCACAGGGGTTAGTGAGTGGCTCCGTAGGGAGTCACTATCCATTGTGACTTTACCCAGCCTATGCCTGGCACCAAGCAGGTGCTGGATAAATACAACAAATAGCTCTGTAGTTGACCGCCTCCTTACGTTGACCTAATTTTCACAGACCGAGTATGCAGCCCATGTATATATCAGTACAGTGGACCTGGTTCCTTATGTTGACCACCTCCATGTTTCGACCATATGAAGGTCAACCTACAGAGGTTCTACTGTATTTGTTGAATAAATGACTAGATAGAGATTAAGAAGAACTACGTTTTTCTTTGTGGTGGTGCATTCTGCAAATGGCCCAGCTTTAGCCAACATCTTTGAACAAGTATGTTGACTGACTCTAAAATGTGGAGGATAGGCTCCAGTCACTCCGATCCGGCCCAGCTCCACATACGAGGCGCTCAGAAGCACTGGAACTGCAGTGCCTGGTCTAGGTGTGGTATAATAATATATTCAACCTTTGTCCCTCTAAAACCCTTGGAATTTCCTGAGTGATGGGAATATCTTGTGTTATTCCTGAAGAGCCCCTTCTCAATCATAGCTGGGTTTACAATGATGGTGACTCAGGGTGGGGTCACTACTTGGTCTCAGGATGGGGCTGTGTCACCAGAAAGACCCAAATTAGAGGAACTTTTAGCCTCCCCATGGACCACTGATTCCAGGGAGAGGGTAGAGGCTGGGGATGGGGCTGTTAAAACTCTTCAACAACAAAGTTTTCTGGTTGGTGAAGGTACCAAGGTGCTGGGAAGGTGGTACCCTCAGAGAGTGATGGAAGCTCTGCTCTCCCTAAGGGACGGTATTCCCAAGCTCCCCCTATAACTTGCCCTGTGTATCATCCTAGCAAATTATCGAACCAGAGGAGGGGGCTGTCTGGTGGATCAGAACTGTGGGTGGCTCCTGGGATTTACAACTGATGTCTGAAGTTGGGGAGGCTTGAACCTGTGGTTCTGGCAGACAAACTCTGGGTAAGCAGTATCAGCATTGAATTGAATCACTGGACACTCTACTGGTCTGGATGAACTGGCTGTTGGTGTGAAAAAATCCCCCCTACATCTGGTGTTGGAAAACAGCACTCACTCAGCCACGTTCGCCAAGTTTACCTGTAAATCAACTGCCTGGAAATTCCTACCGCAAAACCATCAGAGATTCCCAGCGAGGGTGAGATAACACTTATTGAACTGTCTTGTACAGGGCGCTAGTCAATCCACAGAACTTCTAGAAGATTCTGTTGTGGTGCCAACTGAGATGTCACAAATGGGAAAGTACTGTAAATGTGAAGTGTCAGCAAACGCACCATGGGGTTACATTCTGTGGTCAGCTCCTGAAGGGCAGCTGCCTCAGAAGACTGACCTCCCAGCACATTAGGAAGAGGGGAGGAGAGAGGAGGGGAAGAGAGGAAGGACGGGGAAGAGGAGGAGGAGGAGGGAGGAATGTTCCTCTCTCAGCTTCCAGGATCCAGGCCAGTGGTCTGTGACATCTCCAAGCAGGTGCAATTTATCCTTTGCATTTCCTCTTCTGAACCCTGTCCCTCACCCCCACCTGTGCTTCTCTCCCTTGGCCCTATTTGCTGCCCAGAGCTCTCAAAAGGGGACCATGCTCTCCCAGATCTACCCCATCTTGTCCCTGACCCAATCCACCCCCCACCCCCCACTCCTTCACTGTAGCTCACTGACCCTCTAACATCATTGTACTTCACCGCCTTCACTTCTAAAGCATGCCTGGGCCCCACCCTCAGTATTTTGATGAAGTCACCTTGGGTAGCATTCCAGGTGATTCTGATATGCATCAGGGCTGAGAACCCTGACTAAATGCTCAAAGCTTCTGATAGCATTTATTCACTCCAAAAGTACAAATGACTGATGAGTTCTTATTAGCAGATACTGGTACAATTTAGGGCAGTTGTTTAATGCAAAAGATTAAGCAACAATTTTTAGATTTGAGGGACAGGCCAGTTCATACATAAATAATTCATCTGCAATACATATGCCTGCATTATTCTGACTTTTGCACCTTCTTATCTTCCTCCACTCTGAACTCTAAGTCTTTAGCTATTCCATCTCCCCCTCATGTCCCCACACTGTCCCTCTCCAGCTCCCATCAGACGCAGCTGACGGGGTGTGAATAAGGACAGGGCCAGTAGTGATGGGATGGGATTGACCACAGCTGTCCCCATGGATCGTTGCCAAGCCAGGCTTGTACACTTAATTCTCTTCTCCCTTCAGGCCAGTACACTGTCAGGGATTCTCAGGTGTATTAGAGTACAGACTCCAGAAGTCAGGGGCTTGTGGGTGACAGTCGATCCCCATGTCCCCTATGTCTTTCTTCTCTTAGAAATGTAATCTCCAGCATGGATTTCTGCTACAGAGGAGGAAGGCTGGGCTGAAGGGGTCAGCTGCGGTGCCACCCAGGGCTTCTATTTTCCCTCTGATAGCCTTTTTATTTGGTGGATAATTTTGGTTCTATTCTTAGCATTAATGCAGAAATCAAATAAGACTTAAACCAAAAACCCAAGGGTAATTTTTGTAGCGCCTGCTGTGTTTAGAAGCCTTAGGAAAGCACAGAGGGAAGTGGCATTGGACTTGGCACACCCAACTCAGTTGTGTCCAAATGCATAGCGTCCCCTGATCCAAAGCTTGCCCATGGACTTGGGGACTGCAGATGTCTCTTGCCCTAGAGTGGAAAATTGTGTCATCTAGCTTTATCATTCATGGTGCTACACACCTAATAGCTGGGGGAGGGGGGTCACCTTTACTGTGTGCTTCATCAGCATTGCCTTTATTGACTTCCCATTCTGTGAAAGGAGCCTGAGGGCGGAGAGGTCAACCAGCTCACCCTACTGAACTCAAAGCCCAAGCTCAGAACCACCAAGCCTTGGAGCCATCTCATGAAGAAATACTCTGAGACTGACTTACAGCATTTCAGGGCTATAGACTTGATATGCCTCAAGCAAAAAATGTGGAGAAAATATATTAATGCAATGTTTTTATTTGTTTTGTTTTGTTTTTGTTTTTCTGAGACAGTCTCACTCTGTTGGGTAGGCTAGAGTGCCATGGTGTCATAGCTCACAGCAATGTCAAACTCCAGGGCTCAAGTGATCCTCTTGCCTCAGCCTCCTGAGTAGTGGAGCTATATACTCCCACCACAATGCCCTGCTAATTTTTCTATTTTAGTGGAGACAGGGTCTCACTCTTTCTCAGGCTGATCTCAAACTCCTGAACTGGAACAATCCGCCCACCATGGCCTCCCAGAGTGCTAGGATTACAGGTGTGAGCCACCTTGCTGGCTCACACCTATAATTCAATACTCCACCAGCAAGGTGGCTCACACCTGTAATCCAATGCTTTTCTCTCTCTCCCTAAATTGAGGGGAAGAAATTGAGCAGGAAGTATAAACCACATAGGGTGATGTGTACAGGTTTCTGGATGAACCAGTTGCTTATGAGCAACTTCTGTTTCCTGAGTCTCTCAGGACCCACCCATCCTCAGGGTCCACCAAGGATAGAGAAATGTTGCTAATATGGTTCCCAAATTGTGTGAAGAGGCAACCTGAAGAGCAAGTTCCAGGGGCACCACAGCGTGTCTTAGGATTCTGAGGGACACTCAGCAGTGCTGGATCTCTGCTGGACACTGTCTGGGCTACTAGTTGGGTACAGTTCATAGGATTGACATCGGCTCAGACTTCATTCCTTCTGATGGTATCTTATCTTTGTGGAGCTGAGTTTTCAGCTGCTGCTTGATAAAATTGTGGAGTGAAAATCGATTGTGAAACAAGACAATCCAATCTGATCTCAAGGTCTGAGAAATTATGCAAGGTCCCACAGGCCCACACTTGCTATTAGCAAGTAATCATGGTTCCTAAAGAATGAAACAAAAATATTATTCTTTTTCTTGCAATTGATGTTGTTTTTTCAAATGGCTGCTCAGTAGTTAGGATAGTTGCTCAGCCCTATCTACTTAATAAATAGAGCCGTGAGGAATTTATTTGGCAGGAGACACTCTGGTCAGTGTGAATAACCTGTCTCTGAGCTGCTCACACAGGTGGGGTGTGACTCCAGAAGGGAACCAGGCCAAGGACTCTCAGCTGTTCCCACCACCATGTTGCCTTGAAATTGACCTGAAGGGCAGCACAGGTCAAACTCAGCACGGAGAGTGAGAGTAGGGAGTGTAGGGCCCAAGGAGGGCAGGGCTGGAGAAGGAGGGCTTTGCAGTTAATCAGTTGAGGAGGAGGAACCAGTTTGATAACACTGTCAATGAGAGAGCGAGGAGGAGGGACATCCTTTTGGAGAGACAACAGGGAATAATCAATGCCCTCATTGTGCATATGTGGAGGACAGCCCGATCCCACAGGGAACCAATGGCTCCTATGGTGTATGGGTGGAAAGTCCTCCTTAAAGAGGAATGGTAGCATCCCCAGCACTGGGCAGGGTCACCATTGCCAAGTGTATCCAGGGCTTCCCTTCATGAAAAAGTGGGGGTCACACAGTGTGAGCTTTTGAGGACAAGAGTGGGGAGCTGGCTCCTGAATGTGGCCACACTAGTGAAGGAACTCAGGTGGGCACAGAGGCTTCAATCACAGGAGGTCAATCCTAGGTCTGTCTTTGAGAGTGTCATTTGCAGTGATACCCAGCACACAGCAGGTTAGAAGGGATGGTGGTGTTTTAAAGAAATGAGACTCAATCCCCATGAAAACAAACAACAAAAAGGGCTGACCCCACCCCCAGACTCCGCCCTCAGGGGGGACCTGGGTTTCCCAGGATTGCTGTTCCTTGCACACACCGCCTCTCACTTGGAGAAGCCTATATCCAGGTTAATCCCCTGGGCTTCTCCTCAGTGGTGGCCCAGTGTGGATGCCCTAGCAGCTGCCTCACTGGATCACACAGAGAAGGCTGGGACAGGCCCTGTTGCTATCCCAGGAGCCCCCTCTCCTTAGAGGGGCGAAGAGACCACTGCTGACCTATCTTAATGACAAAAGAAGTCATCAACTTCACAGGGGAGGCAAAAAATTTTAAAAAGAAATATAGGGAAAAATGACTGGGAGAAAGCTATGTTTGGGGCTTGCTTTAGGGCCTGCGTTCCCCGGGGAAGTCTACTGAGGATAGCTGGGATTGCTCAAGCCCCTTTGCACGTGGTGGGCTGCTCACAGCACCACACGAGATGGAGGAGAATGGATTACTGGTAAGGGGAGGATTAGCAGGCTCCTTTATTTCACCTTTGCTGACTGATTCCTGGAGAAACAGAGGAACAGATGGTCAAGAGAAAAAATGGGATTGAGAAATTTTAGCATGGCGAGGCCAGCCCGTCTCTGATCATATCCCCAGGGTCCAGAGATCATCCCCTGGTTTGTAAGGTCACTACGGTTCAGATTGAACTGGACTGTCCCATCAGCCGCAGATTAGGAATTTCAACATGAACTCTCATACTTTTAATCTAACCAGATTTGTGTCTTTGACCTTGTTCTGGATGACTGAGTGTTTTAGCGCAGGGTATATACAGTGGTTGGAGGCGGTGGAACAGCTGCGCCTTACAGACAGCAGCTCACGTCATCCAAGGGGACCTAGATGGATGAAGACCGATGTGTGTGCTGCCACCTACGAAGAGATTAGTCCCACTGTGAACTGTTGTGAAACTATCATTATAACAACAGAGATGTAGAAAGTATGGCCCCCTGCTAAGGCGACTGCAGCCTACTTGCTGTGCCGGGTAAGACGCCTCATTCAGTCCAGGCAGGTTTTGCTCTGGCTTATTGAAGGAGACATAATTGCTTTTGTTACACATTCATAGGAAGCAGGAAAAGACATTCTTTATGCTTCTCATTGTCAATGCCCTACTTACCAACTTCATCCCTGATGTTTGCAAGTTCGATTGACAGCTCTTTTCCTTTCACAAGGGCACTTTCATTCTGAAAAAACAAAACGGATACCGAGAGTCCCCTAGTTTTATGCTAGATAAGCACTTTCACATGTTTAATTAATGAATCATATTAAGCAAATATTTATAAGTCCAGCCCTTCAGGAGATAATTTTCTCATTACATAAGCATATAAAAACTTACAAAGCCAAGTCTGACTCATTCATTTGTATCACATTCAAATGACACAGCTTGCGTGATAATATTAATAATACCCGTCGCTGTGCTTTTTTTTTTTTCCTCTAGATTACACTCTTTCGTATCATCTTGCAATAATTTTTTGTATGTTTATGTCCCACGTATTAATCTCCTGTCATACATTATTATACACTGTTAATTATTCTCACTGTTATGAGATTTTTGACCATAAAAAGTCGGTGCTGTATTTCTCTGATGGCAAATGCTTGCTTTACCAACTGTTCCTTAAACTTATCCTTTTGTCCATACATGGTTAGCTACCTAATGAATAATAAAGATCAGAGCAGAAGATTTAACATGAAAAATTGTCTTTGTAATTAAGACCAACAAGAATACTTAAGGTTTGCAAGTTTGTTGTTACACTATCAGCATCCACAGAAGGAAAAAGAGGAAATCCCACACTTGAAGGATCATTTAGTGCAAAAAAATGCCTTATTTGGCTCAACAGCCTAAGGCGCCAGCCACATACACCTGAGCTGGCGGGTTCGAATCCAGCCCAAGCCCACCAAACAATGACGGCTGCAACCAAAAAATGGCTGGGTGTTGTGGTGGGCGCCTGTAGTCCCAGCTACTTGGGAGGCAGAGGCAGAAGACTCCCTTGAGCCTAGGAATTGGAGGTTGCTGCGAGCTGTGATGCCATGGCACTCTATCCAGGGTGATAGCTTGAGGCTCTGTCTTAAAAAAGAAACCAGGGCTTAGGAAATGCGTCTTTCTATACTAATCTTAAAAGATATAAACAGTGGCAGACATGGAGCTGGAAATTTCACAGACTTTTGTTTTTAAGAATCACCACTCTTACAGCCGGGCTTTGTGGCAGGCGCCTGTGGTCCCAGCTGCTGGGGAGGCTAAGGCAAGAGAATCGCCTAAGCCCAGGAGTTGGAGGTTGCTGTGAGCTGTGTGATGACAGGGCACTCTACCGAGGGTGATAAAGTGAGACTCTGTCTCTATCAAAAAAATTTTTTAAATTAAAAAAAAAAAAAAGAATCACCATTCTTGGCTTGGTGCCTGTAGCTCAAGGCTAACCACAGACACCAGCGCTGGCAGGTTCAAATATAGCCCGGGCCCACCAAACAACGAACAACTACAACCAAAAACTAGCCGGGTGTTGTGGCGGGTGCCTATAGTCCCAGCTACTTGGGAGGCTGAGGCAAGAGAATCGCTTAAACCCAGGAGTTGGAGGTTGCTGTGAGCTGTGATGCCACAGCACTCTACCCACGGCAACAGCTGAAGCTCTGTCTCAAAAAAAAAATCACCACTCTTCTGAGGGAGCTACACAAAACATTTGGTCTGTGTCTATTTATGCACTCCTGCACACACACACACACACACACACACACATGCTTTCTATCACAGTCATCCAGCTTTCTCTTCCCACTTCCCCCTCTCTTCTACTCCATTTTTATCCTACCTGTCTCACTCAAGCATTAGGCTTAGGCACCAGGCCACCTTTATCATTTGGGAAAACAGCCTAGCTGTGGTTTCACATGGGCTAGTACAAGGCAAATTATCCCACACTCATTATCCTCGAAGCTAGACAAGAATGTAGTTGTCTTGGTGTCTTCGTGGCTACTGGGCATTGTCTATTCCAGGACGAAACAGAAATATGATAGGGAAGTGTATGCTGGTGTTGGATCTGAAGTTTTGCCTATTTTTAAATTTATCTTATACATAACTAGGAACGCATAAAACGCTTGCCTCATCAAAAAGTCATTGATTCAGTTTATACTGATACAAATGGATACAAATGTATCCATGCATATACATTTGTGACTATAAGCCTCAAAAATAATAATGCCATTTATTAGGAGTAGCCTTTATGGTTTATAGTGGGGGTGTTGGTTTTGACCTGATCCCAAAGGCCACTTGATCATTCTGGGGCTTCCAAGTAAGAAAGCTGTCTCCATATTTTTTTGGCTTACTCTGCACAGGGCATCAAGTGGGAACAACCTCTTAAGCACATGCACCAACATGAATGTGTTGGTAAACTTACAATTGAGAGTGATAAGCCTGCCACCAGGCTCCGACAGGCTGGCATCCGTGTAGGTCACAGGTTGCTGAGAAAGGTAAGCTCTGTCCAGCTGATTGACACCTTCCAGCAGTTAGATTATTCTGGGGCCTTCGTAGGTTACTGTGGTTTACAGAGAACCTGCCATCCTATCTTTGCCCAAGTCTCAAGTTTTCTGAAGGTCCCCAGGGTTGCTGAAAGGTGAGCAACATGGAAATGAGCTTCATTGTCTAGAATTTTGAAAAGCCCTGCAGCTACGAAGTGACAGCAAAATTCAGAGCAAAAGTCTACCCAGGTGAGGGGGGAGCAATGAACAAGTTGCAAGAGGTGTGGTTCATTGAATTCAGCCTCAGAGCAAGAGTTTTCATGTTTTCAGAATGAAGATGCATTTTTTTTAAGACACACTGAGTACTTACCCCAGGCCATGCTCTGACCTGCAGGTGACTTCAGCTTTTGGAACCGTGGAATGCAGGATGAAAACTAAAAATACAGCTGAAGACAAAAGGCACAGGGAGATGATTATCTCTCTAGTAATACTGAACTATTACCTTAGAAAGAATACCTTTATTCAGTGTAAGTTTATTAACTCTTCCTCATTTTACATGTCCTTTTTAATTATAAGGCCACTTGGAAAATATTCTAGCTTTTCATGTTTTTGCTCTGTCTTATCCTTGTATAGATAAACCAAATCCTTTTAAATATTTGAACTGCTCATTAATTAAGAAAAACGAATGTTTTCCCATGAGAAGTTTCTGTTCATGTCTCTTGCCCAGTTTTTAATGGAGTTGTTCTTTGCTCCTTTTTGTTGTAGATTTTGTTAAGTTCTTTGTAGATTCTAGTTGCTAGCCCTTTGGCAGATTCAGAGCGTGCAAAGTCTTCTCTCATTTTGACAACTGTCTCTGCTTTGTTGATAGTGTCCTATCTAGTTAAAAAAGCAAAAACTTCTTAACTAGATCAAGTCTCACCTATTTAGGTTAGTTGTAGCTGATTGCCAATGGATTCTTCTTCATGAATTCTTTCCCTAGGCCAATAAGATTAAGAGTTTTTCTTCTAGGGTTTTCATAGTTTCATGTCTTAGATTTAAATCTTTTATCCATTGAGTTAATTTTTATAAGTCATGAGAGGTGCAGGTCCAGCTTCAGTTTTTTACGTGTGGTTAAGCAATTCTCCCAGCACAATTATTAAATAACGATTCTTTTCCCCAGGATAGCTTTTGTTTGCTTTGTCAAAGATAAGATGGCCATAGAAGGCTGGATTCATCTCTAGATTCTGTTCTGTTCCATAGATCTATGTCTCTATTTTTATGTCAATACCACGCTATTTTGATCACTATAGACTTGTAGTATAACCTAAAGTCTGGTAAAGTGATGCCACCAGATGTGTTCTTTGGTTTTTTTGTTTGTTTATTTGTTTGTTTTGAGACATAGTCTCAAGCTGTCACCCTGGGTAAGAGTGCCATCACATCACAGCTCACAGCACCCTCAAATTCTTGGGCTTAAGCAAGTCTCTTGCCTCAGCCTCCCAAGTACCTGGGACTATAGGCGCCCGCCACAATGCCTGGCTTTTGTTGTTGTTGTTGTTGTTGTTGTTGCAGTTGTCATTGTTGTTTAGCAGGCTCAGGCTGAGTTCAAACCCCCTGCCTTGGTATATGTGGCCGGCATCCTAACCACTGACCTATGGGTGCAAAGACCAGATTTGTTCTTAATTTCATAGAATTGCATTGACTATTCAGAGTTTTTTCTGGTTCCATATGAAACTTAGAACTATTTTTTTAAGATCTTCAAAGTATGATATTGGCATTTTAATGGGGATTACATTAAATCTGCAGATTTCTTTGGGAAGCATAGACATTTTGACAATGTTGATTCTTCCATGTGAATATCCTCTGCTATTTCTTTTCTCAGTGTTTCGTACTTCTCTCTGTAGATCTCAGATCCTTCATATACTTTGCTAAGTACATTCCAAGGTACTTCATTTTCATGTTCATTGTCCCTAAACATCAGAGGAATGCAAATCAAAACCACTTTATTACCTAACCCCAGTGAGAATGGCCCACATCATAAGCTTCCAAAGCAACAGATGCTGACTTGGGTGTGGAGAGAAGGGCACACTCATGCAATGTTGGTGGGACCACAAACTAGTTCAGTCTTTATAGAAGGAAGTGTAGAGAGTCCTCAAAGAACTAAAAGTAGACTTACCATTTGATCCTGCAATTCCGTTATCAGATAGCTATCTGAAAGAAAAAAGACAGTTTACTATAAGGACATTTGCACTGTAATGTTTATAGTAGCACAACTCACAGTCACAGAGATTTGGAAGCAACACATGAATGGATTAATAAACCCATGGTATATGTATACCAAGGAGTACTAAGCCATAAAAAGATGGAAATGTTGTGTCTTTTATAACAACTTAGATAGCTTTAGAGAATATGCAAATTTGGAGAATAGCAAATGGAAAAATAAGTATCACGTGTACTTAGTTCCAATTTGAAACTAGAAGATTAATAAATACACGCTCACAGGAGAGAAAAACAAAATTAAATTCAAATGAGGGGAATGGAGAGGAGGATGGGTAAGTTCCCACCCAGCAGGTGCATGGTACAGATATATAGCACACTTCCTGGGTGAAGGACACAACCACAATGTGGGCTTAAACCTTACAAAGCAATCTATGTAGCCTAATGACAGGTACGTTCATATTAACCTGAAGTTTTAAAAAAAGTTAAAAAAAAACTAAATGTCAGTTACCAGCCACAATGCCTCAAAAACATAAATTCCACATTCCAGCATTTTACATTTAGTGGAAAAGGTTTGTCTAATTACCAGAAACTTACCCTGAAGCATGCTCTTGTCACTTTTAGTTTAGGTGAGATAAACAAAGAAACAGAAACACTTGATTGTGAAATAGCTCTTTCAAATCAAGGCAAGACAAACAACTCCTCAAAGTTCTGTGCAGTGTCTATGAACAGCACACCCCTTCTTTCCTCTGGTCCTCAGTATAAACGTTTCATGCCTTCTCACGCCTAGTCCTGCAGGGCCAGCACCACAGTGAGGCTTTCCTGTCCCATCCACGTCCAGTGGGACTGGAGCAGTGTGGTGCCTGTGTGCAGTGCTCTTACTGGAGGCTCCCAGGAAACTTGATGGGAGTCTCCAAACGTTGTTTAAGATCTCCCTTTGTTTGTACATTAAGGAGACATTCTCATAGACCACCCAACCCCTCCTGACCACCTGCATTCCTGAAGAAGTCACCTGGCTGGCACAGGACAGGCGTTGACAGCTCTTGATGCCAGGCCCTGCTTCCATGTGAAGGCAGCGGAGCTCACCAGGAAGAGCTGCAGAATGTGACGCCTCATCTTCAGCACCCACATTTCAATGCTGGATGCACAATGCCCGTAATTTCATCTTATTTATATGACAGAGGGTGATGTTATTCCACAAGCGCATTTTCTCTCTGAACAGACATTTCATACATTCAATGAATCCTAAAGATGCAAAGAGCCTCAAAGGCGATTGATTCTAAAGTGAATCTCAGAGAACATGTGCCTTGGGAGCACAGGATTAGAGCGGTAGAGCCTGAAAGAACCCGAGATGCTACCTCCTCTGAAGTGTACACTGGGAGCCCCACAGTGGTTTGTGAAGTTGCCAAAATGCACCCCACTGACTGGTGCCAAGTCCAGCCCTGCCCTGCCAAGGTCTGCTTCAGGCTTTTCCCTTCCATCCCATGAAGTTGATGTCTTTTCTGCCTCTTTCTTCTGAAGAGAAGAATTATACTTTTAATCAGGTCACCAAGACATTTCACAAAGTTTTCTTAGATCTTAGTATTAGATTTTAAGGTTGCACAGAGTTCTTCACTAGTTAAAACAATATTTGAGTTAGAAGTACAAGGCATTCAAGTCTGTGATTCTTCACTAATTCCAACGTGTGTCAGGTTCAGTATGAAAATCCCTTTGGCAGCTCACTGGCTTCGTTTTCCTGAGCTGATGCCCTGGTGCTTGTTTGATTTGGCCAAAATCAAGTGATATGCTGAGCTCTCTAATTACACGTCTTTACACATATTCATTCCAAGAAACTTTATTTCTAAATTAATAGCATTTTTTACTTTTAATAGAGAATGTTCTGTTTCAAAGTTTGGGTTCCTTTTTTTCTCCCTATGTCTCTTAAAATATTTATATGTTTTAATGTAGTTTTATAATTTTGTATGACATAATCAATTATGTCTTATAACTGATAAGATTTCAAACCTAGAGTTTGTAAATCTTATAATTATACATTTATGTGCTCACCAATATTTTATTTTAGCAGAAAGTAACAGTATCCTACTTATTTGGAAGCTAAGCCTCAAAGTGACTGAATAGTCTGGTCTTTTATTTGTTTGTTTGTTTGTTTGAGACAGAGTCTCACCATGTTGGCCTCGGTAGAGTGCCGTGGTGTCACAGCTCACAACAACCTCCAACTTAAGTGAATAACCAACTTAACCACCTCTTAAGTGATTCTTTTGCTTCAGCCTCCCAAGTAGCTGGGACTACAGGTGCCCACCAAAACGCCCGGCTATTTTTTGGTTGTGGTTGTCATTGTTGTTTGGCAGGCCCAGACTGGGTTCAAACCCGCCAGCTCCACTGTGTGTGGCTGGTGCCCTAGCCACTGAGCTACAGGTGCTGAGCCTGAATAATCTTTTTATTCAAAACAAAAAAAGTAAATAATCACTTCCCACGTTGTTCTCCTCTTTTGAAATAGCCTCATATTGAAGGATATTTGTTTATAAAATATATTTTATAGAACATCTAAATTTCATTCACTTAAAATATTAGTAAACAATGTCATGGTCACTACCTTCATTTGTCCTGGGGTATGTGTGTAGTCCAGTCTTTATTGGAGTGTCAGCTTCACATGATATGGAAAGACTTATGATAGCATTGTCTAAATGTTTAAATGAGAAGAGGGTCCCAATCTTCATCAGAAAGAAATTTAACCAGAATAGTAAGTATGTTCAGTTCCTCTTAAAATGTCCCAATTACGGGTAAGTGGGACACATTTTTCTCATTTTTTATTTGAATGGCCACCTTAAAGTACACAATTGAGAAAGAAGAAAAAAATTCATAAAAATACGTCACTTAAAAAATATGAAAGTGTTTCAGACCAACTTCTGCCCACTCCACACTGCCATTGCACCAGTTAGTCTTCAGAAAGGACTGTCACCATCAATTTTTCATTTTTAAAGGATTTTAATTCTTTCAGCATGTTCATATGGTTTTATAAAGCCCCAGATACCCAGCAAATCCCCTTGGTGTTGTAAGACAAGATTGCTGTTAAAAAATGTTTAGGCTTAGTCAGCTTCTTCTCACTGCTGACTTCACGAGGGGCTCTGGGAAATGGTGTTTATACTGAGCTTAAATTGATAGGGCAAGTTTAATGCAATCAGGTCAAAGGTACAACTGCTTAGCTGGTCTCATCAACCACTCGGGTTTCAGCAAGGGTTTATAAAGAGAGGTCTGTGATGATAACATCTGGCTGCTCCAGTGTGACTGCATTTTGCCTACTATGATTGAATGGAATTTAATGGTGGGAGGAGAAAACCTAGGGCAATTTCTTTCTTGAATTATGGTTTCAGATAGATAAGGCAAAATGGTAGACTTTTGACCAGTCTGGGTATGGTCATCTCCAAGATTGTTGAGCAGACTTGCTTCTTCCATTCCTGCCCCCCACCACCTTGAAGATGACCATTCTCACTGTGTCAGAGGCTGGGCCCAGCGTGGGCACCACACCTTTAGTCTCCGTGTCAGTCTGTCCTCAGGGCCTGTTGTTTGTTGTGGCTCATCTCATGACGCTCTGACTTGTTGTACTGTGAAGACTCCTCAGGGACTAGGGCTCAGCAGCAAACACAGGGCCGTTCTCTGTGGTGCTCCCTAAATGGCTGCGGACCATAGCTGGGAGAGTTGACTACACCCACAGCTAGACAGAAGGTGGGTAGAAAGCTGGCGTCCTGCTCAGAAAAGTAGTAAAGAAGTTAGTTCCCAGTCTCTACCACTGTTCCAGATGACACTGTGACTTTGAGGACTGAAATGTAGATGTCTCCTAAGTCAGCTGTGGACACTGGAGGACGTCTCCTTGCTTCAGTGAGGGAGCAAGTCACACTGTACCACAAGATCCAAGGGGCCTTTGCATTCTGTGGAAACCCAGTTAATTCTGTGAACAACCACACCACTATCACATGTAAAGCTTACCTTTGGATCACTTATTATCCTTACGTGTATTTAACCTTTCACAATTGTAAGAACTTCCTTTGAATAGAAACAAGCAGGTAGATAACACTTAAGCAAAGGTTTAGCTCCTGGGACAGGTAGGCTGAGAGAAGGAGAAGGATCGTTCTCTTGGCACTTGGCATATTTGCTCCACAAGTAGAAATTGCTCTTGGTCTTGGTGCTTCTTCAGGACCAATAGGAGAGGAGGTCTAGCCCACCAGACCCACAGGGTAAAATAAAGAGGGTGCAGATGAGGAGGAGAGATGGGCATTGTGCAGGAAGAGGACCTGGGGCAGAGCTGAGCTCTCGTTTCTAGGCCTCATCACTTTCAGGACCTTGGGGACTCATGAAACCTTTGCTTCTTTATCCATAACATGGAGCAGATGCCTGTTGACCTCATGTGCTTGTCCCTACACCTCAGGACATTCAAAAGGGAGGCGCATGAAAGCTCTCTGTAGACCGAATGCACTACCCCAATAGAAGTACCACTGTCACTCCTCTGCTGAGGGCCCACTTGGCTATAGGATTAGTGTGACTAGAGGTCAGGTTTAACTTCTGTAAGTCCATGTTATTAACAATGCGGCCCCCAGAAGGAAATAGTTTACCTGTTGTGGTACTCAACTTCATATAGCAAATCCGAACACACCAAACAGATGCATTAAGATGATATTTAGAAAGTGGTCCTTACTGAGTGCAGCAGGATCTTTTTCACAGAAGGGCTTCCTCATCACACTGAAGACATGATTATAAGGACACAGGTTCTGGTTTCCGAAGACTGTGACCATTGTGTGAAGCAAGGCACACGGCGACCTTCGCCTTTATCCCAGCATTGCCTGAGGAAGCAGCATGAGCAGCCCTCAGAGGAGGGGAGGGCTCCTGCTCTGATCCTAGTGAGAGAGTAAAACCAAGATACCAAAAACAGCAGCAAAGCTTTCTGCCCTATACATATCCCTGGCAGATACTCCTACACTAGAAGAAAAAAAAGGGCAAGTAATATATAAAGTGAACCTAAGATAGTCCATATTCTCTGACACTAGAAGCCCAAGCACTGGCTCCTTTCTCCTTTTTTACCTTAATCTTACACTATCACTTTTGATTATTCCTAAGCTGAGATTTGGATTTCCTAAGATCCTTTCTCCTTTTACATTAATATTGCACTATCACTTTTGATTATTCCTAAGAGAGATGATTACCTCTCTCACACATGAAATTGAGATTAAGACCCTGGAAAAAATTGTGCCCTTAAAAGCATAAGCAGCCTCTGAATACAGTGGCCACAGATGAACTGCGAACTGCCACTTACATGAATCATGCTCCATCTGGGAGTGTTAGGGGTGTGCCAAGCCAACTGTGTGCAGAACAGTGTATACATTTACACAGCACACATGTCATGTGTAAGTGATCCTGGGGAACACTGTTGAAATAAAGTTTGTTAATTTTACTATTAGGATGATTTCAATTTCAGTTTCAAAATATTTTTTCTGCCCTGTACCTTGGATATCAGTGAGATTTTAAAAAAAATCTCCACCCATATGTATAGCCTGTTACTGCTGTAGAATCACTAGGGTTTTTCCTGCTAAATATTAAATGCTTAAATATTAAACATTAGCATTTTTCCCAATTGTACATCACCTACTCTGGGGATGCTCACGTTCTAGCAGGTGGGCATAGACCATACATGCAGGAATAACACATCAGGTGGAGATTGGTGCTATGAAGAAAAGCAAAGCAGGGTAAGGGTGGTCAAGGAAGGCCTCTGTAAAACTGAGATTTTAGCAGAGCTACAAAGGGTATGAGGGAGCAGGTCATGCAGATATTCAGGGGGAAGGGAGGACACATGCAAAGGCCCTGTGGCAGGTGTGGGAGCCAGTTGAAGTAGCAGCAGTGGGGCCAATGTGCCCAGCACAGAGTGAGCAAGGGCTGCAGGGGGTGGGAGGAAAAGCCACAGGCTGGTCACATATCACACAGCAGGCCAGTGTTAAGGTTTGGGGTTCTAACGTGTGTGAGAAGGGGGTCCTCGGGGTCGCTTTCATGGGTAGCATTGCAGTGTGACTTGCATTTCTAAAACCATCACTCTGGTGCTGTGGGAAGAATCACATGGGGAATGATGGAAGCCAGGAAACAGGAACTTGGTTTCCTGTTCTGGAAGAGATGGTAGCTAAAATTTCCTCTGGGGAACATTGGGAAGTTTCAATTACATAGGCGTGAATAAGAAGCAATTTGGGGTGCCTTGAAGGAGGTCCTGTGGTTAAACAGAGCTGGAAAGGAAGGCAGCGGCTGCCTTTTTCTGAGCCAACCATCTGTACTCTGCTCCCCTGTGACCTGCCTGCAGAGGTTCTATCCCCTACTTGCTCCCAATCATTTCCCAGCATCCCTAAGAAAGATTTCAAAGACATCCCGAGTTAATTTCTCCCCCTTTTTCTTTTCAGTGCAAGCTCTAGAAAAGCTACATTCTTGGCCTGACTATTAATATTATAATGGGACAATGAGTTCTGTGAAAGTAAAAAATTCTACTTTAGGTTTTACATCTCTCTAAAGATCGTATTTGAAAGGAGATGATCAAGCCTCTCTAACAATATCCAGAAAAGAGAAAATGTGGAAGGTTTTAGTAAAATAAGTAAATGCAAACCTACATCCTTATTCTACCAGTCTTGTTGCAAGGAAGACTGCAAAAGTTTTGCTTCTGAGTCCTTGCTCATTCGTTCATTAACTTCTTTTCATCTTCAAAGTAGCTTCAGCATCCAGGCAAGAGAGAACACTAAATGCTACATAGCAGTAAGCCCCAAATTGCGATTTTGGTCGAATAACTTGTAAACTGTTGGAATGATTTCTTTCAGTTAGCTGTCGTGATATTATGTGTGTTATGTGTACTCTATATTCTCTCAAATATCCCAGTGGTTACTGGAGGGTCACACTAGATGCCTAAGCATGTGCTTGCTGATGATGCAGTGGGCCTGAACTGCCCTTCTCCCCCCAGGGCCCTCCCAACTTTTCCGAGACTTTGTCCTCGAGACAACTGCACTTCTTTCTCTGGAAAATTCAATCTTTGGATGCCAAGTCACCCAAGCCACAGTTTCCAGAACTCAACGTTGAGCCCCCAGCCAGTGACACTACTGTCATTTTTACAGCATCTCCCAAGTCTGCACCTTCTCCAGCTCTTCGGGTGGGCTTTGGGCCATGTTGTCTGTTTTGGTGGCCATGGTTCTCACCTGTCTCACGGGCCGTGGGATTGTCATTGTCACCCAGGCCTACGCTTGATTGTAACTCTGCCTGAAAACTGTTTCCTCAAGTCCCATGCCTAAGGTAAGGATGAGATTGAAGTGCTGTTCACCTGGGGGAGATGATCTGAGGATCAGGTGCATGAGAGTCGTGAAGCTCCGAGCCAGAAGTGCCGGTCTGCTTTCTCCTCTTTCCCAGTCGAGCCCCTTCCTTCCAGCCACCCAGTTCTTCCCCCTGCTCCCAGCGCCCCCAGCTGCCAGGTCAAGTTGCCACCCACGAGCCACAGTGCGTGCTCAGTCACCTTCTTCTTTACTCCGGCAAGTTTCTGTCCCTTTTTTAATGACCCTTGGGTGATACACTCCTGCCCATGTTTCCTCCATTTTCTCCTAATTTAGTCATTGGTCCCTCAGCTGTGACCTCTGGCCGTCCCACTGCTGGCATGCCTGGAGCTCGTCTTCCAGCCACACGTCGGTGGGCTTCCCCAGGCAGCAGGGAGCACTGCAGACAGGGCAGCGGATTTGCTAGAGCGCCCTCGCTCTCAGTCACGCTCTCAGTCACTCGAACTAACTCTGCAGGGGTGGGGTGTGATTGAGGAGGAGTAGGGCAGGGCCCAATGGACAGCCCTGCCCTCTGATGGCTTGTCAGCAGCTTAGGGAGTAAGGGCTGGGGCCTTGGACTCCAGTGCCTGTCGACCCACTACCCTCACTGGATTGAGTGCTTCTAATTGACATTCCCAGACCCACTCTGGCTTGTTGTGTGGCCTCAAGCAAGCCACTTAACCTGTCTCTTTCCTTATGTCAAATGGAGATAATAATACTTAACGACACCATAGGGGTGTAGTGTATATTAATTAATTAATGTTTGTAAAGTGCTTTGAAGATGCAAACCTGCTTAAGTGTTTAAGTATTCTGATGATAGTCCTTGCTTATTATTAGAACCTTCCCAGGTTCCCGGGACCATCACTCACTGATTACAACTAGGATCTAATAGCACCTGCTGTGCATTCCAGGCAGGGATCTAAGGCATGACCCATGAGAATTTAACTCAAATGGATTTATAATTTGAAAAAGATGTCAGTGAGGCCTGTGCTCGAACTTCAGGCCAGTTATAGGACTCCCTAGCAATTTTCCAGAAGCCAGAGGACTGCATCACGGTGTGTGCTGCAAATGGTGCTCAGTGTAATTGCTTTCATCTTTTATGTGGTGCTGCTCAAATACAGACTGAAAACTGCTTGCTGGGACTTGTGGTCTGCCCAGGCCATACCTCAAGGTCAAGATGGGAGAAAATGGAGGCCATCTGGTGTGACCAGCACTGATTTATTTATAAACCCAGGGAACTAAGCTGGGAAGAAAGAGAATTCCTAATATACTTGTCTTTGAGACACACTGAAAGATCCCAGGTGCTGTATGTAAATATTCTCTGTCACCCCTCTTGTGTGGCTGCATCTATCTTAAAAAGACTTTACAGTGAGATTTGGCTTTTAGATTCATGACCAGTACCTTCTATAATGTCGTATTGCCTATATAATGTCATAAAACAAATAGATTGGTTGGACTGAGATACTAGATGCTGCTAATCAGAATAGAATAACACATTCTCAGACCACAGTGGAGATTTGGCTCTTACTCAACTCATCCAGGACACACACAGAGTATATCCTGGTGTTTTGCAGCTTTGATCACACTCCCCCTGACCCACAGGTGATTCCCACCCATTTTTCTTGTTGACATACATAATTTTTCCTACTGAATGTGCCACATGTGACCCCCTTACACCCTTTCCCCCAACCTCTCTATACAAAGGTGTCCTATATCTGCAATATTTTCAAAGTTTCACAGAGCTGAAATTACTTTCTTCATTTTCTGGGTACTCCATTATTTTTGTTTCTTTTAGATGTTGGGTGCTATCAACCTAAAGACACTAAGAGCCCGACTCCTCAAGTTTTGTATGGAAGTATTAGCTCTCAAGTATCCCAACTCTTATAACCAAAGTGCTAGACTTTACCTTTAAAAAATTATTCTGGTTCCATTAGGACCCCTTGGAATTTAATTGGCCCATAAGTGGTAGGCTTTATCTTGCCCGTTCCACAATTATTACCCCAGATCTGATTAGCTTTCTGGGCATGCTTTAGCAAGGAGGTACAAGCATGTACATAAGGCAGCAAGTACGTCATTGTCTTCAAGGTGCTACTTAAACACCTGCTTTAAGAACACAAACAGGCCCTTTGGGCTAGGGGACAGTGTGACACACAGCTAGGGCACGCGGTCAAGCACGCTCTGCTCTGACTAAATGTCTAAGTCCAGGACACTGAGACTTCCTTACAGGGTGCACCGCAGAGACCCCAAGTTTAAAGAAAACTCCCCTTTTCTGGTTAACATATGTTAACTTATAGAAATAAACTTGAGTTTAAATTAGATGTTATTGCTTTTCTTATAGCCATTTTGTAACAATTATAACCATCCCTTTGCTATCTTCACTTAACCTGTATAAAAGATTCTTTTTCAAGTAATTGAGAATTCTTAAAGGCTGCCTAAAGTTTTACTATGATGGACTGTCAGAATAAAAAGTGGCCATTACCTTACACAGACTTACGAATAGAAACCTCATATGGGGTTGGAGGAGGACCAGTAAGAGGAATCTGCCCTGCCCTATAACACTCTCCAGCCAATCCTTCCTTTCTGTCCAGCTCCTGGACCTGTCTGGTCAGGCACTGTGGATGTTACTCATTGGTACAGACCTAGCCACATCAAGGCAGTGTACCCAGCCCAAGATTGAGAGAATCAAGGGATTCAATGTGCATGACATGGGCCCTCACAAGATAGGCAAGGCCCAAGAGATGCATTTTAGTTAAAAACTGTTGTCCCAATGGGATCTCACTGGGGTGACAATGTTCAAAATATTATAAAATGGATTTATTATGATGAGTGAATAACTTGGTAAGATTACTGCATATAACCTATTGAATCATACAGTTGAAATGAGTGAATGATATGAAATGTAAAACTTGCAACAATAAAGTTGTAAAAAAATAATAAAGTCTCGCCCCAAAGGTGTCCCCAGCATACACATCTCCCATGTGCCCACCCAGTCGGCAATGGCCTTCTCCGCCTCCTCCGTCAGCGGCAGGAAGCCCCCTCTCCCATATCCCCACGAGAGCCAGCAGCATATGTTTTGTCCCAGTGACAAGGGAGTTGGTCACTAGCTCACAAGGCAGCCCTTTCCACTCACAGAAGATTGTTATTAGAAAGTTGTTTAGCGTTTTTTCTATTAAACTAAAACCTGGCCGGGTTTGATAGCTCACACCTATAATCCTAGCACTCTGGATGGCCAAAGTGTGTGGATTTCTTGAGCTCAGGATTTTGAGACCAGCATGAACAAGAGTGAGACCCCATTTCTTGAAATAGCCAGGTATTGTGGTGGGCGCCTCCCAGCTACTTAGAAGGCTAAGGCAAGAGGATCATGTGAGCCAAAGAGTTTGAGGTTGCCGTGAGCTACGACATCACAGTCTCTAAGGGTGACAAACTGAGACTTTGTCTCCAAAAAAAATAAAAAGGAAATAAACTAGTTGTCTCCAAATTATAGGTGACTTTTAATTTTCTCTTCATTCTTTTCCCTATTTTCTAAAGCTTGTCTAATAAACATGTGTTACTTTTGCAGTCAGAAAATAAAAAATAAATAAATAAACTAAAACTTGCCTTTAAGTAACTTCTACATTTATCTACCTCAAGCTGGTCATCCATCCCTTCACCCTTGTAAGAGTGGTTGGGTATTACAGGACAACACTCAGGCTGCCCCACACGCCGCCCTGGGGTTTTCTTCTCAGAGCAAACTGTAATTGCACCTCCCTGTTCCTTGGATGTTTTAATTGGGAGCTTGTCTGGGGTGACAACGCCATGCCAGCAAGATGACTTCAGTGGAGACATCCTGCTCAAGTCTATACCTCAGTCTCTATCTGTGAGCAGATGGTTGAGCTAAATAATCTCTCAGGTTTTAAACACTCCAGATTCTATGTTTTGGGATAAAAAATTATGGATGTATATGTTGATTTTTTTTTATCTTACTCTAAAGGATTCTTTAGAAAAAGAGTACAATGAACCAGTCAGAGAAATTGACTTTCTTCATCGTCAGTAGACTTCACATGTTTGAGCACATAGTATGGTAGAGAAAGCGTTTGGTAATGGTGAAGAGCTTGCCTTCCCATGTCTGTGATGCCTGTGATTCATTCTCACCTTGGAAAGATGGTTGTAGCTCTAGGCTCTGCTGGGGGGAAGACCTGATGACCAGCAGGTCCAAGCGGAAAAGCCACAAGTAAAACCAGACTTCACAAATTGAAGCTTCAGCTTTGAAACAATAAAGTTGAGGAGTCCTCATTAGAGAAGTACCTGCTGGGTACTAATTGGCATTTTCCCCTAAATTCCCATAAAGGGGTGGCATCGTGTACACTTTCAGTGTGAGGAACAATAACATTCATAAAGTCAGTTCACAATAGATCACCTGAACTGAAGAGAAGAAAAATGACCCTCAAAAGGATGTCTTCATTTAGAATTCAGGGGCATGTTTTCTAGATAATCATTCAGGTATCTATTTGCAAACACACACCCCTGGCTTTCCCAGCCTCTGAGTTGTTCCATGAGAATGCTCCCGAAACATGGGACCACACCACTGTGCAGGGCAGGACTGCGGGAAGTGGCCCAGCCCTCTGGCCCAGGCCAACATGCTGCTGTCCATAGAGCTCAGCTTATTTTAGAACAGGAGAAGGGGAGGGGGGAGTATAATTGTGTGATTTTTGTGTGTTATATGCTTGAGTTCATTGTTAAAGGGATCTCTCTATGAGTAAAGAATAAATGTAATGACAGAGAATTTTGTTTAGCTCTCTAGGGAGAAAGAAAGTGAATGAGATAGGAATTCATGAAAATGGGGCACCTGCTCCTACTATCACGTCTGATGGGAATGTTTCGCAGTGCCGACGTGATTGCTGCTCCTGAAGGAATACTAAGGACAGGAAATCTGGTCTCACTGCACAAACTCGGGTAGTGAAAGAGCCGTGTGAATACCAGTTAATAAATGCCTAGGTCTGTTTTTAACAATAGAGGGTATCAATGTCCTGCTTGAAAGCATTCCTAAGCTAGTCAATTTTGTAAAATAATACAGAAAACTGACATTTTTATTGTGACATGAGTTACCATATAGCAGTTATCTGCTGGCTCATCTGGTTTTTATGATCCACGATGTAGCTGTCATATTGAGACCCAACCAGTCATCTTCGGGCTCAGCCTCTCTCATTTCAGCACCTGCCTAAGTGTGTAACACCACTTCCCAGCACCGAGGCTAATGGGCTCTGTCTGCAGGACTGTGCCAGACAGTTCAGCTATGGCGCTGTCCGCCTGTGCCACCTCCGTCTCTTTCTCTCTTCATATCTCAATCTGGGGCTTTATCTAGGGGGAGAACACCTGTGGAGTAGAGACTCCACCAGACCCACGAGATCCATCATCATGGACTTTGTGCTTGTCAGGATGGTGGCCTCAAAGATCTCTCTATGAGAGATTTCCTGATCAGAGAACAAGGTGTCCAGGAAGCCACTGGTCATCCTGTGGCAAGGCTAACCTTCCTAATGGCCCCTCACCAAGGCCCAACAGGGCAGAGGGGTCCTGGGTGAGATGCAGCCCTGGCTGGGCAGGGCACCCTACCCATGCCGCACACCTTCATCTGCTGTCTGTCATTCACCCCACCCCCAGCCAGCCTCCAGCAGGGTGCTCTGGGAGGCCAGGCTTCAGTCTTTCCCTCCCTGTACCTGCTGCTTTTGAAGGTACAGATTGCTTCCTGAAAGGGGGCCACTTGAAGGGCTCCTTAGTCCTTCTCCAGCTCAGCTCCAGCCCTCTGTTCATCAGTGTCTCGGGTATGCAGCAGGAAGAGGCGCAGTGCTCAGGCAGGAGCACGCCCAGATCTGGAGCATACAAGTGTTTTCTTGCAGTCAGATTTGTCCCGCTTCTCTGTGTGTACTGATTCACCATTCATGAAGTTCTTTGCAGATGTTTTCTCATTTGAGCCTGAATTTGTGATTTGTGGTGGTAAATCTGTCTGGGGAACAGGGTGAAAGAGAAGAGTGGGGCAAAATACAGTTTTCCAAGATGAATAAATTGCTTCCTCATTGAATGAAAAAAGGGGTAAATCTGGGTCTAATTTAGCAACTCTGGCTGTAACTGACTAAGGAGGGAGGAACACTCTCTCCCAAGTCGTGCAGCTGTGCTCCTCACTCCCTCAGATCTGCTGCCCTGGTACATGCTTCAGTCACGTCAGGACTCACCAAGCAAAACTGCACTCTTAGAGATGTCGTGACGACATCTTCAAGCACCCGTGCTGGGAGACCACTACACTCACAAGGCATTTATTTTCTGTTTTTAGAAAATTTTCATTAACCTTACCTGAAAATTTGGCCAAGTTGACTTAGAAAATTAATGTCATCAATTAAGATAATTAATTTGCATAAGAAGATTTAACCTAATGCATCTGGCAAATGATGTCCTCTGGAGGCTGATGTCCCGGGTTCCAGCACCAGCTCCACCGCCCGCACTGAGTGTGACCTCAGTCTAGTGACTCAGCTCCCTGAGTGTTGGCCTCCACATGTGTGGGCTGGGGAGTGGGGTGTGCATGACACACCAGTGTGGCCCTGACTGTGAGGATTATACTGTTAACACACATAATATGGCCAAATGGAAAACTCTCTGAACTGTCAAATCTGGAGATGTATACAGAGGTTCGTTATGTTCTTCTTTCTATTTTTGTGTAAGAAAAATGTTAAAGGCTTTCAACCTGGGGAAAAGAACTGATCTACATAGTTTACGTAAGTAGGAGAAATTTTCATTTAAAAAAATATACACATGTCAATTTAACAGGAAATAGTTTAGTAAGTAGTCTTAAAAATTTTTTAAACGGATAATCCGAATCCAGTCATTCATCCCTATTTATCATTGGCTCTTTGTTTGCAGAGATTTTCCAACTTTATTATTGTGTTCAAAATATTCGGTTGTTTTGGTTTTTTTCTGTTGTGTTTTGAAACTGGGTCTTCCTCTGTCTCCCAGGCTAGAGTATAGTGGCAGCATGTAGCTCCCTCCAGTCTCATACTCTTGGCCTCAAGCAATCCTCCCACTCAGCTTCCCAAGGTGCAGGTGTGAGCCACTGTACTTGGCCCTGTACATATTTTTGGTAAATAGTTTATTGCGTTCCTATGACATAAACAGTACTATGCTAGGTGCTAATGAAACCCCTTAAAGAAGTAGCACTAGTATGACATTTTTTAAAAGGGTACTTTTCTAAAAATGATACTTCTAATTTTAATAGATAAAAGAGAATTAGTGATTTCATATAATGATGATTTATTTACTTTTATTATTGTAATACTTCTTTAAATTGTGGCAAAATACATGTAAAATTTCCCATCTTAAGCAGTTTCAAGTTTGGAGTTCAGTGGCATTCAGTTTATTAACACTGTTGTGCAGCTATCACCACCATCTATCTCCAGAATGCTTTTCATCTTGTAAAACCAAAACAGCACCCATGAACGCTTAACTCCCCATTTCTCCTACCCCAAGCTTCATAGCCATCACTCTTCTATCTATGAATTTATCTACTGTGGATACCTCATATAAGCAGAACCATGGAGTATTTATCTTTTTGTAACAGGCTTATTTCACTTAGCATGATGTACATAAGGTTTATCTAAGTGGTAGCATTTATCTGAATATTCTTCCTCTTTAAGGCTGAATAATATTCCACTGTGTGTGTGTGTGTGTATGCTAATATTTACACATACCACATCTTGTGTTTCATTCATCCATCGACAGACATGTGGGCAGCCTCTACATTTTGGTTATTTTGAAAAATGGTGATATAAATATGGATATACAAATGTCTGTTTAATGCTCTGCTTTTAATTATTTTACTTATAGGCCCAGAAGTGGAATTGCTGGATCATAGGGTATATTTGTAGGTAATTTTTTGAGGATCCACCATCCTGTTTTTCATAATAGCTACATAGTTTTACATTCCAACAGCAATACACAAAGATTCTAGTTTCTACACCTTCTTGCCAACGCTTGTTATTTTCTTTTGCCCATTTCTTATTTGATTTTGGTGTTGAGTTGTAGGATCTCTTTATATATTCTGAATATTAACCCTTATCAGATATTTGATTTGCACATATTATCTCCCATTCTTTTTTTTTGGCTGGGGCCAGGCTTGAACCCGCCATCCCCAGTATATGGGGCCAGTGCTCTACTCCTTGAGCCACAGGTACCGCCCTTTTCTCCCATTCTTTATATTGACTTTTCACTCTGTTGATTTTGTCCTTTGGTGTCCAGAAGTTGTAAATTTTGAGATAGTTCTATTTGTGTTTACTTCTGTTGCCAATGCTGTTGGTGTCATATCCAGGAAATCATTGTGTAATTCAATGTCATGAAGCTTTTCTCCTGTGTTTTCTTGTAATAATTTTATAGTTTTAGGTCTTATATTTAAGTCTTCAATGTATCTTGACTTGATTTGCTTTTAATTTCCAAATATGAAGGGAGTACAAATGGTTTTATTGCATAGATACCTTGTGTAATGCATAAGTCAAGACTTTTCTTCTGGCCATCACTAGAATAGATAGAAGAGTGCACTGTACCTGGTGAGAAAGGTTTTACCCCTCACTCCCTCCTCGCCTCATCTCTTCTTAGATTCCAATGGTATTTTTTTTTTTCCAGAATCTTACTGTTGCATTACCCCCAGGTAGAGTGCAGTGGTATAATCATAGCTCAGTGTAATCTAAAACTCCTGGGTTCAAGCAATCCTCCTGAATCAGCCTCCCACGGATCTGGGACTACAAATTCCTACCATGATCCCTGGCTAATTTTTTCTATTTTTAGTAGAGACAGGGTCTCACTTTGCTCAGGCTGAACCAGAATTCCTGAGCTCAAGTGATCCTCATACCTAGACTTCCAGAGTGCTAGCATTACAGACATGAGCCACCACACCCAGCCAATAAAATGACCACTCTTCTCATAAGAGCCCATGTTTAGGTGGGTATCCACCCACAACTTTGAATCCTCTCCTTAAGAGCACTGCACATGGTCTGCTTCTAGTTTGCCATCTTGCCTCTCTTCGTACAACTTACTTTTATATATGGTGTAAGGTAAAATCCAACTTCATTTTTTTACTTGTGTACCTTCAGTTTTCCTAGGACTATTTGTTGAAGAAATTGTTCTTTCCCTATTATGTGATCTTGGAATCTTTGTTGACATCAACTGACCATGAATATAAGGTTTATTTCAGTCTTCTCTGTCCCATCTCTTGGTCTACAGGTCTGTCTTTATGCTGGTACCACTGTTGTGATCACTGTATTTTTATAGTTAGTTTTGAAATCAGGAAGTTTGAGACCTTCAATTTTATTCTTTTTCACTTGGGCTATTCAGAGTCCCTTAAGATTTCATATAAATTTTAGAATACATCCTATTTCTGCCAAAACACCACTGGTATTTTGATAGGAGTTGCATTGAATTTGTATGATCTTCACTACCCTAACAATAGTAAGTCTTCCAGTTCATGAGCACAAAATGTCTTTCCATTTATCAGAGTCTTTTGCACTCAGTTTTAGTGGCCCTTTATAAGTATAGCATCATCTTTGGTTATGGAAAAAAGAAAAATGTAATCTTCTTCTTACAGAACCTTACAGTCCAGGTTCAATAGTAAGATAATTGATAGGCAAAGATCAAGAGCATAGACGGGAAGTGATACTTGTGCCTTTAGGTCATTCCATGGTGGGGTGGTGGTGAAAGGAAGGCCCATCTCTGTTCTCTGTGAGACTGCTCCTTGTTAGGACCCAGGGGAGACCAACAGGGTTTCCAGTGGGTTTGTGACTAGACAACTAAAAATGGCCTGAAAAAACAAAATACAACACAAGCACGGACAAACCTAAGTGGTCATAGGGGGCAGGGTTCAGAGATGGCCAGGGCAGCACCATGTGAGTGCAGCAGCCTGTGCACACCCAATAAGCATAGGAAGGACCAATAGCAGAAAACAGACGGGAATGAGACCTTAAATAGTGTCTGAGCTGGCCAAGGAAACATTCAGGTTATTAAAGATGATCTTGGGCGGCACCTGTGGCTCAGTGAGTAGGGCACCGGCCTCATATACTGAGGGTGGCGGGTTCAAACCCAGCCCTAGTTAAACTGCAATGAAAAACTAGCCAGGCATTGTGGCAGGCACCTGTGGTCCCAGCTACTCAGTAGGCTGAGGCAAGAGAATCATCTAAGCCCAGAAATTGGAGGTTGCTGTGAGTTGTGTGACGCACGGCACTCTACTGAGGGTGACAAAGTGAGACTCTTGTCTCTACCAAAAAAAAAAGATAATCTTCCTAGAAGCTTTCTCCTGATCTTAGATCTCCCAGTTCTACAATGATAAAGCTCAGATTAATGTTTCTGAGCTCTGCACTGCTGCCATTAAAGAGAGCACCATACAAGGAACTTTTGGTCCCCAGCATGCACAGTGCTAAGAGCAGCCCTA
Source organism: Arctocebus calabarensis (assembly GCA_963573935.1). Taxonomy (NCBI): domain Eukaryota; kingdom Metazoa; phylum Chordata; class Mammalia; order Primates; family Lorisidae; genus Arctocebus; species Arctocebus calabarensis. The sequence goes on along the minus strand of CAUYON010128351.1, from coordinate 766 downwards.
TGAGCCTGCGTCATTGATGTTCACAGCTTTTTCTCTAATGCATGTTTGGAAAACAAGGGGTGAGCTGAAGACACAGTGAGAAGGGGCCCTAGGAGTGGAAGTTGACACAGGCACAGAGCTGCCCCGTCAGACTGAGCAAAGTGCCACAGTCCTAATGGCAGTAAAATTCAGTGTGGTCATCACCGTTCAGTTGGCTGCTCTGAAGGATGAGTCACCTGCTCATGGTCAAGCCCAGTTTTCATCCCAGGAAGGCCCAAGAAAACCAATTACCTATCTTCATCATGGAGCTGGCCCTGCCTCTCCCAGGGGTATGGCAAGGTTGCTGGATAGTTTGTTTCATTCATCTGCTCATTTGCTTTTCAACTTAACAAGATTCTTTAAATCATTTAATGAGTAGGCAGTAAGAGTTAAGAGGGGTTTTCCTTTGTGTTTGGCAAGTGAAATGAAATAAGAATCAGTAGGATAAACCTTTGAGTGATTCGGGTTGTCATTACTAATGGACACAGGCGTATTTCACATGTTGTTCTTTAAAAGGGTGCCACTCTACCAAGCCACCTTATGGGACACTCTGAAAGAGTGCTATAGAACAAAAGGAGTCTAATATGGTTTTTTTTGTTTTGTTTTTTTTTTTGAGACAGAGCCTCAAGCTGTCGCCCTGGGTAGAGTGCCGTGGCATCACAGCTCATAGCAACCTCCAATTCCTGGGCTCAAGCGAGTCTCTTGCCTCCGCCTCCCAAGTAGCTGGGACTACAGGCGCCCGCCACAA
>CAUYON010128350.1:0-21056 GCA_963573935.1 Arctocebus calabarensis | reverse complement strand
CCCTAGTAGCTGGGACTACAGGCGCCCGCCACAGCGCCCGGCTATTTTTTTGTTTTTGCAGTTCGGCCGAGGCTGGGCTTGAACCCGCCACCTTCGGTATATGGGGCCGGCGCCCTACTCGCTGAGCCACAGGAGCCGCCCAGGATGCTTTTTTATGTGCTTTTTTGCTTGGGATTTGATTGTCTCCTGACTTTTTTGGTTGCTGTTCTTAACCCACAAGTGCTTGGTTAAAACCCATGGGTATGGGTGCACCATGTGTTCTCTGTACCAAGTGCAGTTTTAATCAGACTCTAGAAGTTTGCCTTGGATCTCCCCAAGGCACAGAAACACAGATTGGTGAAGGTAACTCTGTGTGTGTGTACACACGTGTGCAACTACAAAAGGGCAGTGCAAACAGGAAGCAAAGAGCCACAGAAGGCAGGGCCACCGTCTCAGTGGTGTGGTGCCGCTGTCCTGAGCCCAGCTTACAAATGATCAGACCTGTGTGGGCGGAAGCTCCATCCTGCCCTTGGGGCCTGGCTCGGGATGTGGTGCTGGTCTGCCCGGTCTCAGGTGGGAGGGATGAAAGGGCTTGCCTACCTCTCTGCAAGCACCCAGAAGCAGTAGCTGCTGATGCCGTTTGTTACCATCACAATTATGATTTGTGGTGGATCCATCAGCACCCTAGGGGGACAGATTCCAAACTGAGCGCTCCATTCTCAGTCTCAGGGTGGCCCCTAGGCCCTCGACTTTCCCTTGCCACCTAATTCTCTGTTTCAGTAATGTGGGTTACAGCTTGTGCACAAAGGGGCCTTACTCAACTCTTCCTTTCTCCTCCTGTCACTGAGGGAAGGAGTCGGCCCGGCGGTACCACCCTCATCATTCCTGCACTTTGGTGCTCAGAGAGCTTCTGAGAATGTCACTGTTGCTTGGCCACCATCAGCTTAAGTTAGATCTACAAAGTAGTAATAGCTGACTGTACGATAGCAGCTGTTTCTTTATTCCAATCACTATGATGCTCACATATCTGTAAATTCACTGGTGCTGAAACTGGCCCACAGTGATGTGACAGCTTTACTTTGGCCTCAGCTAAACAGATTCTGAGAGTTAGCTGGGAAAAGTATTTTTGTTCAGATGCTCTGTGCCAGTATGTAGCCTGTGGTGTATTTGGTAGTTGATACTGAGACAGAGAGAGAGAGAGAGAGAGATATCCAAAAGCAAAAGGCCCAGGTGGAAGAGAAAATGAACCTAAAAATGTTGTGATTTTCAGATGAAAAGTTTGCCTCCAATTTTGATATACCAAATTACTGCCATAGTTAGAACTAATGGCGACATTTCAGAGCGGTCACAGCACCAGGTTCACGTGGCAGTGGATGTTAACAGGAGCTTTGTGTCCCTTGTTACATACATACATTACATGTATATTTAACAATTAATCACTGTCATATTACTTACAAAATCTTACATTGACCTAGAAACCATCTGCTCTTTTGTTCCAAAGCTGAGTTTTACATGCACATGTAATACAGCTTATGCTGTGTAAAGTCAGCGCCTTGAGATGTATGTGGGAAACGGTAATTTCTGAGAGCTGGGTGTGGTGGTGGGGGCTTGTGGTCTGCTGGCCTCCTGAGCTCTGCCTCTGCCAAGATGGACCCGGTGAGCTGTGAGTCTTAGGAGAAGAGCTGCTCGTCGTCCTGGGTGTTGCTGGGAGGGGATTCCTGACTCTGTGAGGAGACGTTGCAATTAACACATGATCTCAAGTGGGTTCTAAACAACAGGGTCGTGAAGCCAGTGCCTGCTCTGCTGGGCTTTTGCCTGCCATTTGTGACATGTGGGCTGCAGTGCTGAACCCATGTCTCCTTGGAAAGAGAAAGCAAAGCAGTTAGGGGGGTTTCACTGTGTTGACATGGAGCCCAGGCCTGTTACTCTCTGTTTACAGAGTCAAGTTCCCAATTTGTGTAGGTCGTATGGAGTAATGAACAAATATGTTGCCTGTGTTTCTGGTTTGCTCTGTAACTCTCGGAAAGCACGTGCACGTGTGCGTGTGTGTGTTGGTTTCTTAGGTAGAGTTAGGGTCTCTGAGCCTAGTCAAATAGAAAATGAAAATGGGATCTAATTGTGTTCCTGGGGTTAAGACTGTGAATTCTGTGATTGAGGACTTGAACGTAAGGATGCTCAGTGAACGTCCCTGCGAAGTTTCTTCTGGCCAGTCATGGAGACCTTTCAGGGTCCAACTTTTTAATCTATACGTGCAGGTTGGTAGGGGGGGCTTGCCCATGCCGGGCTCCAGAAGGCATAAGATTGTTGTCCCTGTGCTTGTTGTTCCCTTTAAGTGGAGGCGGGGGGGGGAGGTCTCTAGAGCAGGGTGTGTCTGGGGTGGGCCTCAGTGCTGACTCACAGCAGGCGATCAGGGCAGAGAACACCCAGGAATGTCTCCCTCCTGCCGACTGGATGCAGCCTGTCCCTGAACTCTTTTTATTTTGTTAACATAAAGAATAAACATTGATGGTGAGTGGGTTTACCAGACACCCACAGAGGGGCCTCGAGCAGAGGAGCATGGTGCAGTCTGGACCACCACTCAGGTGAGGTGCATCCTGCTGTGGACCGTCCTATTACTTCTTACTAATCTCCCTGCAAAGGGGGAGCAGGCAGAGTCTAGACACGAGGAATTACGAAAAATAATGTGAAGAGTACAGTGCTGTAGTTGCCTATGGACGTCTGGTGGGGGTTATCCAGACGGGCATGGGAGGTTTCTGGGAGGGTGTGCCCTTGGACCAAGCCTTCATGTATTCAACAAGTATTTATTGAAGCCCACCCATTGCATGCTGGGCCCTTGGCGTCCCTAGAAACATCTCAGTGTTGGGTGATGCAGTGGTGGGTCTGGACAGACAGGACAGGGTTGGGGAAAACGCAATGGAAGCTTGAAAGCTCTCACAGTCATTTGTTTAGAGCTGAGTTTGGGCTGGGCACCTGACACCGTCTCCAGGCACAGAGGGCCCCGGCGTGGCTTCCTGTCATCAGAGAGCCTGGTTTCTACCTCTGAGTCTTCTGTCTGTTCCCCCTTCTTCCTTCATGCCTCTGTTAGCCCCTCTCTTTCTCCCAGGGACAGCATCTGACAACCTGTACTTCAACGGGGTGGAATCTATGACAGGCTGACGTTGCTCTCTACTGCCCGGCGTTGTCCCTCCTACTGTAGTTGATGAAGACAGCAGTCATTCCTCTTAGCTCACAGGGTTGGAGGCCGTTCACGTTGTGTCTGTTTCTGGGGGCATGTGTGTGTGTGCACATGCCCACGTCCTGGCCCCTTGTGCAGATGTGACGTGGGCCTTACTTGGTCAGCCTGTCTGCTTCCTTCCACAGCTTTCTTCCTTTCTTCAATCCCGCTAGCCCTCTGCAGTACTGTTGCATGGGGCTGCCACGACAGAGTCTCCAGTCTGGGTACCTTAAAACACCAAAAATGTTTCTCTCACAGTGCTGAAGGGTGGGAGGCCAGGGTCAAGGCGTAGGTAGGGGCGGTTCCTCTGAAGGCTCTGAGGACAGCCTGACCCATGCCTCTGTCTGTCTGCCCCCTCCTTCCCCTGGTCACCTTCCCTCTGCCTGTGTCTCGGTTTCCCTCTTCTTATAAGGAGGCCAGTCATCAGATCAGAGCCCACCCCACTAACCAAATGCACCTCCTCTTGACTTGATTGCAACAGTGATGATCCTATTTCCAAATAAGGTCACCCCTTAATTCTGGGGTGAGGACTTTAATAGGACTTTATCCTATCTCCATAAGGTTACACCCCAGTTCTGGGGTGAGGTCTGCGTGGGGGACACAGTATGCCCCACAATACCCTCCATCTCTCAAAGATGCAAACACTCGCGGGACGTCCTTGTCCCTCTGCTACCTCTGCTTCTCTCTGCCCCGCCCTTTACTCTCTCTGATTTTGTCCTTCCCTGTGTCCCTTGTGTTCTACAGCTGGTTCTGTGCAGGCCATGAGATAGCCCGGCGGGAGACCCTGAGCTGAGTGGCCATTGTTTGCTGATTTATTGACTTGCAAATATTTTCCTTTGAGAAGAGTAGCTTTACATCCTTCCTACAGCTCTTAGGATCTTTTCCACCTGGCCTTCTAGCAAACTTGTCCGTTTTATTTCCCACTAATCAAAGCCCTGCACTCTGCTCCTTGCGCCCCTGGTGCACATGGCATTCTGTATCTCTGCCCTAGGCCCCTCACTGTGGCCTGGGGATGAAACAGATCCTCAGACTCCCCAGGAATTTAACCAGGTAGGTGAATACTTAGATGCTTGGTGGGTGTGACAATCGTTAATGGCTAATCTGATTATGACTGTAGCGGGTGGTGGTGGCAGTTCCCTGATGATGGATTCTCCCATTCCCATCACCTTTGGGTGTGTTAATGCTTGGGCTGAGCTCCCTTGTTCAGAATTTAGGGTATAAAGGGAGGTGGCCTGGGCTCCTGCCTCAGTGGTTAAAGCTGTGCTGCCGTGAGGAAGAGGCTGTTCTGGATCCGTTAACAAAGGGAAGACGTCAATTCCCTGTCACTGTGCATGCTGCCGGGGTCCGCGTTGGCCAGAGCCTCAGGCAGACGTGACTGGCTTGTCTCGCCTGTTAAATTGTGTCTGGAGAGGTTGGGGGCAGTTCTAAAGGAATGTTTTTGTGAGCTAGAGGGGAGCTTAGAAAATGCTTCGTACAAACCCCACATTTTGCACGTGAGGGAAATGAAGCCAAGAGAGGTTAAATGGCTGGCTATAAATTAAACACCAAGGGAGAAGGGTATTTTGTGCTTAATCTCCAGGGGACTTTCTTTCCAGCTTTCCTAGTTGACCTCTAGAGAATTGATAATGGTGAAAATAGAGGACCAAACTAATTTGGCAGGCCTCCCACATAAATTGCATACAAGTACGCAGTGAAATATTAGTAAGAGACATGAATGCATATATGAACTTCCAAGAGAGATGGAAAAATGCCAGGAGCAGGAATAGACAGGGAAAAGGACTGTAAATGTCAGCCTGGGCTGCTGTAGCAGAGGCCAGCTGAGGCGCTCGCAGTGCGGCCTGGGAGAGCAACCCACTTCCCGGGGCCTCAGGAAAAGCTTCTCTGAGGCACAGAGTTGGATTATGAAGGTGTCATGCATTTATGACATGGGCTCACCAAGAGTGGAAAGTGGTGTCTCTATGTGGCTGTGTCAGTGGGCTTCAGCGTAGAGATAGCACATGGGCCCCGTGGGCCTGGTGCAACAGGGCAGCTGCAGAGACAGGGAGTCCTATAGGGCATAAAGGCCACCCAGCAGAGAAAATGCTGGAGTAGATTGAGATTAAACAAAATAAGTACATTAAAGTTACTGATTTCACTTGGAATTGGATCTATTAGGTGTTCTTTAGTCAGGAGGAATAAGGGGTTAGGATAAAAATCAAGTTTAGCTTTAGGAAAATAAAAGAATTTATGTCTCTTATGCCCTCATTCAGGTCCATGGAATAGGTGTATCCTCCTTGTTATAGAAACTACTCTTTCTGCTGGGCTCAGTTCCATCAAGAGCCTTGGGTTTCGACACTAGCCAGATGGGGAGCCGTGGAGTGCACAGAACTGAGGCGCTGTAGACAAGCCTCCCCGGAAAGCTGGGAGGCCCGTGAGCTGTGTCCTGGGAAGCAGGATGGACGCTTTCTACTTGTCCATCCGGAGAACCTCAGCCCTGGCTCCCAGGTGGGAAACACAGAAGGCTTTTCCATGAGAAGTAAAACTTGGGCCTGCACCTCTGGAACCAGGTTTACATTACATGACTGCAGGTGGCAACATGTCCTCAGAGAGGTGCAGGGCGACTATGAGCTGGTGAACAGTGAGGCCAGAACGTTAAAAACAGAAGAGGAAATGCAAATAGCACAGAGGAAGGGGCAGTGGTAGAAGTGAAAGGGAACCACACGGACCTTCTAGGAATGCAAATATAGTCCATGAATCTTGGTGGGCAGGTTACAAAGCAGATGGCACGTGGCAAAAGATAGAAAAGGTTAGGGAACATAAATAGGTCAAGGACACAGAGGAGTCATATATGTATGAGGAAGATCAGCATATCTACAAGATTTCAAAGGAGAAATAAAGGGAAGGGAGAGAGAAAATATTTCATAAAATATTGATAGAGAAGTTTGCAACATTGATGGAAAGCTTGAACCTTTGGATTGGAGGAAGGGCACTGAGACCTGAGGGGGATAGGTTAAAAGCAAATTTACATTTAGTAAAGATCCTCGGAATGGCCAACGCAATGGAAAAATGTTAAAAATAGCCTAAGTAGGGGGAAATTCAGATAACCTACAAAAGAACGAGACTGCAGACTTCAGCAGTCACTACCAAAACCAGAAGACAGTAGTGTCTAGAATTCTATACCCAGCTAAATATTCAGAGATGAAAGTTTCAGGTGTTTTGAAGACAAGACTAAGAGTGTTTACAACCTCAATCCTTTACCCACAGAATGAGTGTGATTCAGGATTAGCTCCACTGAACCTAGGAGGGGGTGTGATGTAAGAAATGCTGGTGAGGAAAGAAGTGGGTAAATAAGTTGACAGATCAGAATGAATCTACTTAGTAAAAAGTCAACAAGATTAATGGCCACTGGAGACTTAAAAATAGAATGTTCTAAGAGGGAAGCAAAATCTGTGTGTGTGTGTGTAAGAGAGAGAGAGAATGATTATAACTCATGGCATTTAAAGGTTCTCTTATTTGGGAGGTTTCGTCAAATTAGGTGTACCTTTGAAAAGGTAGTGAAGTTAGCCACCCAACTTTTAAGTAAGTAAAGAAGAAAAATGAAAAATAAAAAAATCCAGTAGAAAATAGGGAAAGAGAAGTAAAAGGCAAACGAAAGCGTTAAAAATAAAACCAGTTAAGGGCCGGTGCGGTGGCTCATAACCTGTAATCCCAGTACTCTGGGAAGCTGAGGAGGGGGGATTGCCTGAGCTCAGGAGATTGAGACTAGCCTGAGCAAGAGTGAGACCCCCATCACTAAAAATATCTGGGTGTTGTGGCAGGCACCTGTTAGTCCCAGCTATTTGAAAGGCTGAGGCAAGAGGATCACTCGAGCCCAGGAGTTTTGAGGTTACTGTGAGCTATGATGCCATCAGACTCTACTGAGGGTGACAAAGTGAGACTCTGTCTCAAAAATAAACAAACAAACAAATAAATCCAGTTAAACTCATAGGTTAATAACTGAACTCATAAATTGACATGTAAAATTATGTGCCACTTATAAGATTTATGCCTAATACAGAATCATTAAAATGATAAAGATGTTAACAATATAAGACTATGGTTATGTTAACCAAAAGTAGTCTGAGATAGCTATAATAATATCACGAAATTGTCTTTTAGACAAAAGCAGTATATAGTGATATAAAGAACAAATAAAGAAACAAATCTGAGTTTGAATACACTCAGCTCTATAATTTCCAATATAAAAACACAACTTGGCAGAATTGCTAATAGCTATTTGACAGGTGTAGACTTAATGAATACACATCTCATTGAAACTAGTAGAAACGCGTATTAAAAACTTTTACAACAAAATGGACAAGCTTATCTGATGGCCGTGTATAAACTTTGCAATGAGAAGCTGGAGAAAACTCATTTTCACCAAGCAAATATGGGCCGTCTACGGAATTGACTGAGCTAGGCTGCAGAGCTCAGTGGCATCAAGAAATTGTCATCACATAGACCACGTTCTGTGACATCAGCCTGAAAAGCACACTTGTAATAACTGATAACTAGAAGGAAAAACATCATAAGATAAATTTCAGTTTATTGGATGGCTAAAGAAAGAGTTGAAGGGAAATCATTTAATGCATATGTTAGGAAAGGAAATGATAGAAAACAAATTAACTATAAAAGTTAGAAAACGAGCAGTAGAATAGAGAGAGGAACAGACAGCTACAGAAGGGAGGGGACAATGGCCAAGAAACGTTCTAAATGGTGCTAACACCCATGAGGAATTCTTAAGATGCCAACAGAACAATGTGCAGGCCTGTTTCATGTCCATTGTACTGGCAAACATTTTAAAGCTCTAAAACAGCAAATGTCGGCACGGTTGTGGGCAAGTACCTTAACTCAAACACTGTTAGTATAGTTCAAACTGTTTCAGGCATTTTGGAGACTTGCATAGATCAAAGATTCCAAGGCCCTCTGATATACAACTTCTGCATCTAGGTGGACGCTTTTGAGATATTCTTCTATATGTGCAGGACAAGACGTGTGCAGGTGGTCATTAAACACTAGCTAAAACATGGAACTAACTTACTGCCCCTCAGTTGGGAGATGGATGAAGACGTTGTGGTTTGAAAAGTAGACTGTCACACAGTAATTAAAAGAATGGACCACATCAACATAGGTGACTTTGACTTTGAATGAAAAAAATCCATCACCAAAGATGTTCATTATTTCAGGGAAAATTTCCGAAAATATAAAAAGAATGCAAATGTGCATGGGAATGATGCATGCTAGTTCTCCAGAGATGAAGAAACAAGGCCAGGGTAGGCTTTAGTTGTATTCTAGAATGGCGTATGTTTTAATGGGGTCCTCAGTCAAATATGACAGAATGTTTAACGTCATCTTGGTGTTTTATGAATGGATATCTATATTATTAACATCTGTATTTTTTCTATATGTTTCGACATTTCAGCATTTAAAAATTATAATTCAAAACCAATATTGAACAAAATAATTGGGTGAAAGGAGATAGGGGAGGTTTGAATTTTGAAAGCAGAAAGACTATATTATTATTGGCAGAAGATGATACCTGCGTAGAAAATCTAAGACAGTCAACTCAGAAACTGTTAGGACTAATAAGTTAGCTCAATAAAGTGGCAAAATAAAAGGAAAATACAAATGGTGGACGAAATGACAGAATAACACTCTCTCTCCCCCAAATCATCTCTGTTCTAATCCTGGAACACATTACTTAATCCATGAATATGTTACCTGGCATGGCACAGGGACTTTGCAGAGGTGACTGAATTGAGGATTTTGAAATGAGAAGTTGATCCAGGATTATCCAGGTGGGTTCCTGTGTAACCACAGAGGTCCTTAGGAAATGGAGGGCAGAGGGCTAAATTCAGTGGTAGGACATATGACAGTGGGGAACAGGTTGGCATGATGTGAGCCAGCGTCCTCTGCCAAGGAGTGAGGGTGGCCCCTAGAAATTGGGATCAGCCAGGGACAGATTGTCAGCCAAGAGCCTCCAGAAGGAAGGCAGTGATGCCCACACATTGATGTTAGGATTTCTGACCCCGCAACTGTAAGATAATAAAAATGTGTCGTTTTGCTAAAGTTTGTGATTTGTTACAGAAGCCGTAGGAAATTAGGACAGTACATACGTCCAAAAGATTGCTATCTAGTAATTTCTTGCTAACCTTAAACCATTCATACAGAAATAATAGAAATAAAACCAATTTACAATAGTAACGAAAATAAGAGAATAGCTAAAAATATATCTAAAAATAAATATGAAGATATATATAAAGAAAATTGTAAAGCTTTTCTGAGAAGGTCTAATTTAGATGCATAGACCATGTTGTATCAGCATCATCAGAGGACAGTTTTTTATACAAATCATCTACAAATGCAGATGTCTTTCTCCATCAAAGCACTATTCTTTCTTTATTTGTTTATTTATTTTTACGGAGACAGAGTCTACTCATTGCTTGGGCTAGAGTGCTGTAGCATTAGCCTAGCTCACAGCAATCTCAAACTCCTGGGCTCCAGTGAACCTCCTGCCTCAGCCTCCCGAGCATCCATATAACTTATTATTTTTTGTAGAGATGGGGTCTCATTCTTGCTCAGGCTGGTCTTGATCTCCTGGCCTCAAGCAGTCCTCCTACCTCAGCCTCCAAGAGACCTGGGATTATAGGCATGAGTCACCAAACCTGGCCACAGTACTATTTTTTTAAATGATGACTTTAATGTCTAGAAGGTAAAACGTCATGAAATTAAGAAAAGCCCTAAAAAGTAATAGTTTTTATTCTTGATATCAACTGACTCAATGATGATTCAATGATGTCATCTTAATTTAACAAATATGGTATAGTCTTAGTAACAGGCCAGTAGATTAGTGGAAATGAAACCTTGTTTTTGATGGACAGCCAGGGAATGCCTCCTGTGGAGGTGACATTTTTGGCAGACTTGACCCTTGAGAGATAACAGAGAACACTGAGGGAGTGTGCCTGGCCAGCTTGGTGTGTTTTAGGGGACAGTGGGGGCGGTCCTCCAGTGAGAGAAGAAGGAGGGAGCATAGAGAAAATTCAAGAAGGCCGATGCCATGGTTATGAATTAGTCATTCTCCATTATCTGTCTTCCTGATTTCTTCCTGAAGGCTCAGTTTTACTCAACCTACCTAGGGAGAGAGCTATGAATTTAGCAAGTTACCTACTGTCCAACCTGTGGTCTGTTCCTGCTGAGCATCAGTGCGGTGTGAAGGTGGCTGAGTCCAGGTAGGGGCAGGGCTTGGAGCCGCCCAGGAGATTCTGTCCTGGTCTGTGCTCTGCTGGGCAGGCCCTCCCAGTATACCTGCTGGCCATTGAGGAATACCTTTTTCCTCTTCATCTGAGCCTCATTTGGCCAAAACGCAGAGAAATGATGTGTTGGGATGGGCAGCTGCTTCACACAGTTCAATCTGAACAGACCCTGTGTTCCACACAGGGGGTCCGGCACACAGGAGCTTCAGAAATGCAGGGTCCTCATGTTGTACTGCTGCGTTAGTGAAGACCGTATGTACAGAAATTCATCCTGCTTGATTCAGTCCCACTTTTCAAGGGGTTGTTCCTTGCATTTGTTACCTTGTAGCTTTGTGTCATCCATAAGAATGGCTTTCTGTAGCTTAACCCAGTGCATTGAGAAGGGGTTGGGGTGGGGGGCTAGCAATGTTGTGAATAACATTGTCGGTGGTGATCTCTGTGATCAGTGACTGCTCTGCACTCGGGGCGCTGCCCACTGTCTCCATGAGTGAAGCTCAGCTTCCCACCTGGGAATCCACACCAGGCTTCTTCCCAGGCCACCTCCAACTGCCCAGTGTGTGGGGACCAGCAGCCGTCCTACAACCCTCACACCCCTGAGGGCCATGAGAAATCCTGTAATTTTCCAATTAAAATGGTAGCAACAGATATACACTGTCTTTCAATTTCATTTAAAAAGAAAGGAGCCAGCCAACCAAAAAATAAGCCAAAAGATTCAGAACATGCATCTATTTTCAAGTCACCTTTGGTTTGCTCTCCTATTGTAGTTTTATCTGATGTAAGTTCAAATCCTGGTGGTTGTCATGTCTAACGTTAGTTTTCCTTATATGTAATGGCATTTTAGTTTGCATATCTGTCTTATGAGAGAGTAGTCCTCATCGCACACCTGTGTACCCACATACGCATGCACACATGCACACACAGCTCCTCCTTTTTGGTATAATCTTTCATTCCCTGTGGCTCCCCACACACCAGGGCAGTGTTTCCAGCTCCCTTCTAGAGAGCAGTGCTTGCTGCTAAGGGCCCCCTCCCACATGGGCACCCTGGACTGGTCCTGCCTGTTCCTGGCTTGGGCACAGTAGGACAGAGCGTTCAGCTGCCCTCAGCACTGGAACTTCTGTTCAGTTTACAGGCTAGTGGCTGGCTCAACTTTGGGATGTCTATGCTTTGTCATATATAATTTTCTTTTCAAATTTTACTCCCTGTGGCTTTCTTTTTCTTTCTTTTTTTTTTTTTTTTTTGAGACCGTGTCACTTTGTTGCCCACAGTAGAGTACCATACCATCATAGCTCACAGCAACCTCAAACTCTTGGGCTCAAGTGATCCTGTGGCCTCAGCCTCTCAAGTATCTGGGACTACAGGTGCCTGTCACAGCATCCAGCTAATTTTAGAGATGGAGTCTCCCTTTTGCATAAGCTGGTCTCGAACTTCTGAGCTCAAGAGATCCATCCACCTCAGCCTCTCGGAGTGCTAAGACTGCGCCTGTGAGCCACTGCACCTGGCCTCCCTGTGACTTTGTGCTTAATGGTATGGGAGGAGGGGAAGAGAGGGAGACTTTCTGAGCATGGTTTTACATCATCCTGACCAATCCTGTTTAGATTTAGTGTTTGCAACATACAAGTGATCCTCATTATTTCCAGATTTCATATTTACAAGTTCACCTAATGGCTACAATCTTTTTGTAACCTCCCAAATCAATATTCGTGAAGCTTTATGGTCTTTTAGAGGCATGTCCAAGGCAGTAAAAAATTGAGTTACTCAATGTGTATGTTCCCAGCTGAAGCTGAGGAAGGCAGTCTCTGCTTCTTGGTTTTAGGTCTCATGCATATATCCTTTTCTTGTTCTGTTCAGTCCCACATTTCTCATGTATTTGTGCTTTTTGGTGGTGATTTTGCTATTTATTTATTAAATCATAGCTGTATACATTTATGCAATTGTGGGGTACAATGTGCTTGTTTTATATACAATTTGAAATATTTTCATCAAACAGGTTAACATAGCCTTCACAGCATTTTCTTAGTTATTGTGTTAAGACATTTGTATTCTACACCTAGTAGATTTCACATGTACCCTTGTAAGATGCACCATAGGTGTGATCCACCAATCACCCTCCCTCTACCCATCCTCCCTATCTCCTTTCCACATATTCTTGGGCTATAATTGGTTTCATATGAAATATGTAGCTTTCATATTAAAGCTATAACTTGGTTTCATAGTAGGGCTGAGTACATTGGATACTTTTTCTTTAATTCTTGAGATACTTTGCTAAGAAGAATATGTTCCAGCTCCATCCATGTAAACATGAAATGACGATGGTATTTTGATGAGGATTGCATTGAATCTGCAAATCATTTTGGCAGTATGGTCATTTTTATGGCATTGATTCTATAATTTCATCAGCATGGGATGTTTTTCCATTTGTGTCATCTGTGATTTCTTTCATCAGCATTTTGTAGTTGGCCCTGTTGAGATCTTGCACCTATCTGAGTAAGTACGTCCATAGGTATTTCATTTTCTTTTTAGCTCTTATGAATGATACTGAGTCCCTGATTTGGTTTCTATTTCACTGTTTTTGTATATAGAAAGGTTGTATACATTGATTTGGTAACCTGAGACTTTCCTGAATTTATTTATCAATTTCAGGAGGACTTTGGTGACCTTTTTGGATTTTCTAGAGATGAGATTATTTCCTCAGCAAACAGGGATAGTTTGATCTCATTTCCATTTTCCTTCGAAGTCTCTATTTTTAGTTTTTAAATTCACTTTCCATAACTATATGTTTCATGCGTGTGTGTCTCTCCTTGCTTTCTTGGTCTCACATTGACCCCATCAATTAAAAATATAGTTTCCTATCACTGGAGCGTGACCGGATCTCAGTTTAGGAAAATTTATCTTGCCATTGCATTTAGTAAGAATTGAAGTCCGGGAAGATCGCAGTAAGATGCTTAGGTAACATTGCAGTGAACTTGTCCAGGTGATACGTAAGTAAAGGAACCAGGAGTGGAAGTCTGAAGGAGGGAGGAAAAACCAGGGTACTTCGAACATAGACTGTACGTGACTTGGAAGCTGATTGAAATTTAGGGTGGAAGCACAAGGAGTCGAGAGTTTAAAGCTTAAGTCCGCTGAAATATGGCTTTGTCATTAGTTAAAACTGGTATGTCATAAGGTTCAAGCGTTTTTTGTAGGAAGAAAATAAAATCTGGGTAGAAAAAAAATGGTGGGTTTGGCATGGTATGGGTAGAAAAAACAAGTGGGTTTTTGAGAATTTCATCATGATACCAGATCTGGGCTGGAAAGTTAGCAACATTGGAAATATTCGAGACTCTAAAAATTAACCAATCCCTAATGGCAGAGCTTATGGGGAAATGGAGTTTGGAGCAAGGCTTAAGTGCTAAAACATAGAAATTTCCTTTTTCTTTTTTTCAAGAGATTATAACAGAATAAAATTCCAACTGTACAAATTAATGCCAGAAACAGTAAAGGCCTAAGAGAGGAAAGGAGAATGGAATTTCAAGGGGAAGGTTTCTGTGCAGGCAAGGGAGAGCAAGATAATCCCAGGACTTTCTATTCCTTAGGCAATTAATAGTTTTGGGATATAGTAAAGGTAGTTGTAAATATGACAGCAGGGATTTTGGATAAAGAGTATTATCACGTGCTCGCTTCGGCAGCACATGTACTGAAATTGGAACGATACAGAGAATATTAGCATGGCCCCTGTGCAAGGATGACATGCAAATTCGTGAAGCGTTATGTATTTTAGGAAAAAAAAAAAGAGTATTATCACTTCATGGTTTTCAACCTTTTTCTGACTTAAGAAACTCCACAACTGACTCTTTTTGGTTGCCAGCTGAGTATAGAGAGCTTTCATTTTACTGACAGTGATTGTGCTTTCTCTGTATAAGCTGAGAGCCTGAACTTATTAAATAAAGTTCTTAAATTCCTTCCCATCCCATAGGGGAAGAAATGGACACACTTTGCCAAATTGAAATATTAGCAAATAAAGTCTCAAAGAAATAGGGACATTTAGTCTTCTCAGAGCACCTACTGAACAATTCTCTACATGATGTATCAGCTGCCCTCTGCTAAAAAGGTCAGGCCTCCCAAGGATATGTGTACTGCTGCTCCCTTCTGCCAATAAAAGAGATGGATAAATTCATGATACTGCAGAGACTAGATTTTAAATATTTATTAACGTTCATAGGCCTCTATGCAACTTTTATAGGACATTCCTCTGTATCACTAGTCAAAACTGTCATCTGCATATATATGTTTGATTATTTAGTTTTTTTGTTTTTTTTTCAAGTATATTAGTTGTGTCTCAGCACATCATTTAAGTCCTTAAATTGTAGCATGGTTTACAACATGTATGACAATCATCACTTAATTTACGGGGAATGTCATAAAAAAAGAACTGAATTTTTCTATTAGTATAAAGTACAGTTCTCTAGCTGTTATTTTTTTCTACTGTTGATTATTGCTTTGCAGTATTAGAAAAATGGGCATGTAGGTGTTAGTTAAAGATATACTGTATTAGGCATCATTAAAACTAGCATCAAGATTAATGACATAAAAGTTATTACTTCAGATTATTTCTGAAGTTAGCCGAGAGTATTACATTCAGAAGATGTCAATTCATTTTTAAAGATCCTGAAGAGAGAGCTTTATCATGAACAGTTTGAATAAGTACAGGATTAATTTATTCTAATTTCAGTGAAAGTATTTCCTTGTCAGAGGCAAATTAGATGGTGACTTTTAAAACTTCTGTGGCTGCTGGCAGAGTGCATCAAAGTTTCAAGTTCGTTTTGAAATTGTGGCACTAGGATATTTATTAAGGGCAAAGAATGAGATAATGTATTCAAATAGTAATTGAACATGTTGCTTCTTAGCATCTGTTCACATGATGAAGGAGATAGTATTATCATAACTCAATTATACTATGCTGTCCCTATGGTCAGCATAAATAATGTACATTTTCCATCTCATATATGTCTCATCAAAATAATTGTTGCAGTGGGTTCTTCATCCTGGAAGTCTGCTATATTTACCTGAGTCCAGGATGAAAAGGGCCTATACAAGTCTGTCAAATTAGTGATGTATATCATATTATGTTAAATCTGAGATCCTTGCCATGGTACTTTGGTCTAACAGAAATTATTAAAACAAGTATTCCATATTTGAGAATCATAAAAAGGGGGATAAAAATGATTCTAACATTAAAATTCTTTCCTCCCTATTGCTTTAAACAGAGCAAGACTAAACATAAAGATAAAAGTCAGGCAGAAGTTGAAGAGGAATATTACTAAATTTTAACATTTCTATATCTATAATTGTTCCTAAATATGGAAGGTCTTCTTTCAGCTAAGTTTTAGGATACTGGCAATATTTCATTTCCTTGAGATGGTTACAGGGCAGAAGTAGTAAACTAAATAGTCACTTATCTACTTTTTGGGCCTTGGTTCAAGTTCAACCAGAAAAGTTAAATTAATGTTTTTTCTTGTTGTCAGGAAGAGTCACAGAGAAAAAATTTATTACATATGGTTTCTATCCACTGTGCAGTTACTGAATTCAAAAGACCATGGCACATCAGGCTCAGAAAGCTATTTAGTTCAGTTGTGTAAGGTTTCAGGAATCCAAATTGATAGTGGGAAGGGAACAATGAGAGAATAAAAGGGTAGAAATTATATATTTTAGAGGAATTTACATTAGTATGTGAGCAATGCAACATCCCCATGATACAGAATAATAAAAAGTGAATGTCTCTCTGCTATTTCTTTTATGCCTCCCTTGAATATTTTAAAAGGCTTGAGGGAGGTTCAGATCCCATTATACCTAAATTAGAATCCTAGTCTCAGAAAGAAGGAAGAAAGTTTAGTTTCAAAGTCATCAAGACATGCAGAGTTCATGGTAGGAAAAAAATGCAGATAACTCAGTCTGTGTGGACTTGGACCTAAACAAAGGTGCTATCTTCCTGTATAACAGGCTAATGCCTTTGAGTCTTGAACATAGCTGACGATTTATAAAAAGGATATAAGTCAGGGAATGGGCAAACAAGGACAGAGCAGCATTTAAAGGGGAAAGATTATTCAAAAGCTAAATCTAACAAGCTAAATATATATTTAAAAAATGTCTGGAAGATAAGTCTATGAAATGACTTTCCTTCCAGATCATCTAGATATGATCTACAAATGAAGTAGTTTAGTAAGGAAACACTATATTCATTTATTTACTTTTAAGAATTCAATGAAATAATTTTCTGTTGATGGTACACAATTTCTCCTTGGTGGGTTTCCACATTAATTTGTGGGCTGTATGTGCAGTTACAATGAGGTGATCAAAAATTATCATTTTTTTATCAACTATTTTTTTGGCAGTTTTTGGCCGGGGCCAGGTTTGAACCCTCTACCTCCAGTATATGGGGCCAGTGTCCCACTCCTTTGAGTCACAGGCGCTGCCTATTATTATTATTATTATTATTATTATTATTTGAGACAGATTTTTACTCTGTAGCTCAGGCTGGAGTACTAAGGTGTCAGCCTAGCTCACAACAACTTCAAACTCCTAAGATAGAGTGATTCTCCTGTTTCAACCTTCTGAGTAGCTGGAACTACAGGCACCCACTACAATGCCTGGCTACTTTTTGTATTTTTAGTAGGGACAGGATCTTGCTCTTGCTCAGGCTGGTCTCAAATTCTTACGCTCAAGGGATCCTCCTGCCTCAACTTCTAGAGTGCTAGGACAACTACACCTAGCCTATTATTTTTATTATTTTTTCTTTCAACCTACTCCATAATAATGTTGTTTTCAGCACATAATAAATCTTGTACATAGCAGCAGAAATATTACTTTTCAAACACTGGGTATAAATATGTTAGTAGACACATTCCAATATGGTAAATAGGTCCTTCCCCCTAAAATTATCCTTTAAAAAAATTTCCATTTATAAATATAATATACCAATGAAAAGCTGTAGGATAATTTCTTCCACATGGTATCAAATATGTGTTTGCTGTTATTGTCATTAAAATATATAACTTGTTTGCAAAGTGAGCTAAAAACAAAGGATAAACCAGTTTGAGGTTCTTTCCTCACCCCTGGAAAGAGAGGTCAGCTTACTATTTTAAAAAGATGACATCTCAGTCCATTTGGTCTGCCATTACAAAAATATCTCCCACTGGGTGGCCTTTAAATGGTTTCAGTTTATTGCCCACAGTTTTGTAGGCTGGGAAGTCCAAGCTCCAGGTAGCAGCAGAGTTAGTGTCTGGGGATGAAAAAAGTTAGCTATCTCTTAAGTGTCTTGTACCTCCTATAAGGGCGCTTATCCCATTCATGGGAGGGTCCACCCTCAAGAACATGATAACCTCCCAAAGGCTTCACCTTCTAATACCATCATGTTGGAGACACAAGTTCAAGGTATGAATTTTGCAAGGACACGTTCAGATCACAGTAAATAAAGATGGTCTGATCCTTTATCCTCCTTAAGGTAAAGAAGTATGTCATTTCTTTAGATTTTTAAAACTTAGAAGTCTAAAATTGAAAAGGTGCTCTATCTCTGAGGAAATGGTGCAGAAGAAAGTACTTTCTCTATGGGGAAAGAGGAAGTAGTGGGCCTGGGAATGAATTTGAGCTATTCCTAATATTCGGGGAAGAAATGAGTTCCAGCCACTGAGTCCACATCTCCACTTTCACTTATCACTTGGGATTTGGGGACCGCTGGTGAAGGAAACAGGCTACTGTAGCCCTTAATATATCTAAGGGAGTGACACCTAAGAAAAAAAATAATACAGACCTAAGCCATTCAGCAATGTACAGCATGTAGACAAGAGTATGGCATTTTCCGGAAAACACGTATTGACATCCTCAGCCAGTTTCTGGCCTGACCAAGCTCAAGATTCTTAAGTGAGCCCATGTCAGCAGATGAAGGGTAGTTGCTGGAACAAGCAAGATTGAATTTCCCTGCTGGCTAGTGCACTGGGGGTTCAAAAGATATTGAACATGGTATAATGAAATAAAGGTGTATGAGCTGTCTCATGCTCTATGTTTTAATATACAAACGACTAAATCTATGTGAATGCAATAGTAGATAAAAGGTCAGTAACTTTCTGGCTGATACTATTAGTGCAGTGACAGCTCTGAGGTAGTTGTTGAAATAATTTTGAAGAGAGTAAGACCAAGTAAAGTTTTAACAGGAAAAGAAAAGTTTATTTTAATGGCTTGGATGGTAAAGTGGGCCCCAGCCCAGGGACTGCAGGCATCTGGGAGAGCGCAATGCTGGTTTTTAGACACACCTTTTAAGAGCTATCAGTTGCTTCTTAAAAACATCCCAGGGTCCTAATAAAGCTGTTCCCAAAAGACCCAAGTCAGTATGACATGTGACGGCATCTGTGTGTTCACATCAGAAAGTCCTTGGGACGTTGATTAGCCTCTGTGGCAAGGTCTCCATCAGCTCTGTTCCCATGACAACCCCTCATGACAACTGGGGCCAGCCTGACTCAGGCCAGTCCAAAGGTGACAGAACATCTGCCCACATCCACCATCAGCCCTGCCCATGTCTTACTAATGCCTAACCTAACGATACTATTATTAGCACTTTTTTTTCCTTCTTTTTTTTTCCTTTTGACCCCTTTGTATTGTCAAAGCAAATATTGCAGAGAACGAAGTTAAGCAAGCAACCTTTACTGAATGAAGCCTGGTGCAATAGGAGAGGCGCCATTGCTTGACTCCTCTGAACAAAAGGTGGGAAAGGGTGGGAAATCTTCTAAGGATGGGAGCAGGGAGGGTCCTAGGTCATCTGTGTTTGTCTATTGGCTTTACGCAAAGGAAAAACACACTTTCTTCATGTGAGGAGCCAATTTCATAACTTGCAGCAAGGTGCCCACCAAAGATAGGGTCCTGTAGTCCCAAAGAGTCTGGGAGATGGGGGGCTGTCCTCCATGAAAATTGTATTTCTTTATTTTTTTTATTTTAATACTTTTTAGAATTTCAGATGCATATGAGTGTACAAATAATTAGGTTACAGTGTTTGTGTTTGTCAGGTAAATTCCCTGTTGTAATTGTGTCTTGCACCCAGAGGGTGAACCATGTACCCTCACATTGCCCATTGAGTGGGAGCACACCAATCTCCTCCCCTCCCTCCCCTCCCGCCTCCTCCCCTCCCACCATCTTGAATTAAATGGAGTTTTTCTCTTATGTGAGCATGTATTAGTTAGTTCACTGGCTTCATATTAGAATTTAGTACATTGGATACTTGCTTTTCCATTCTAGTGATATGGAAAAGCTTACTAAGAAGAATTGGTTTCAACTCCATGCAAGTTAATACAAAAGATATAAAGTCCCATCTTTTGTATGGCTGAGTCGTATGCCATGGTGTACATCGTGACAACCATATTTCAAAGGAATGACTCCCAAGTCCTTGATAAAGACAGTCCTGGGGTGTGGAACTTCCAAGAGGCTTTTATACAGATTTACATCTCAAAAGGCCAGAAAAAGAGTTAAAAATTATAAATTCTCTGAAGTAAATACTCTTAGAAAAGGAAGGTCAGGAGTCTAAGCAACGTGTATAAAGCTGAGTCCAGGAGAAGAGAACAGAAAGTCTGTCTTATTCTGTCTGCAAAATTAAGTAATGCAAGATTAACATTTTGCCAATTAGATCACGTCATATAATTATCATTTTTTCCCTTTTGATGTGTAAACCTGATTTTAAAGATGTCTCATTCCAACTCTCAACATTCTGAAAAGGATTAAAACCAATAAAATGGTGTTTTAAAAGCATATAAAATATCCATAGCCTTTATCTGATCCTGAGGCCCAAGTGACCAGGCTCTGCAGAGATTTGGGTTTTTTAAAGCACAGACCAGTGCTCACAAGTCATAAGAAAGAAACTGTAAAACTTAAAGTGTCTCTTAAAACACATGAGAGGGATTCATTTCATTACACATGTATCACTATTCAGTACCCCCTCCCTTTTTTTTCTCACAAATATCCCAGGCTCCATACTGGGTGAGGGCCCGATAGTGACCAAATTCCACAAAATTCTTACACTTAGCCACTTCTTAGGGCTTTTTTCTTTCTTTTCTCATCTTTTCCCCACTTGGCAAACTTATTTTTCTTTACATCTCCTAGCATCTCAGACATAGACTAACCTGTAAGGTAAGATTGTCACGTATCTCAGTAGAAAAGAGTCCAAACTCTGTAATTTCAAGAAGTTCAGTCTGAGCTGAATATGTGAAGCATGGCTCAGAGAGCCACCCCCAAGAAGCCTTAAGCTGTCAGTTGGCTTACGATTTATTTTTATACATTTTAGGGAGACAGGAATTACTTGTAAAGCCATAAATCAATACCTGGAAGGTGTTCATTGGTCTGACTCGAGAGGGCAACTACAGGTGGTTGCTGTTTTTGAAGATTCTTTGATTTGTAATTGGTTAAAGAAATGAATCTTTATCTGAAGGCTTCAGACGTTTTTTTTTTTTTAATAATTTTATTGAATCATAATTAGGTACATTGGTGCAATCACAGGGCACGATTCATATACATTCAGAAATATTTTGATCATACTGTTACAGATATCCTTCATGGCATTTCCTTGATCACTATATAAA
>CAUYON010128349.1:0-10971 GCA_963573935.1 Arctocebus calabarensis | reverse complement strand
AAAACAAAATGTAACGTTCAGAACTACCAATAACAGGAGGAAGAGAATTTTTTTTTTGGTAATGAACTGTTTTCCCATCATAGTGGACTCTCAAGCACGTTCTCCACGTATGCGGCGTGCTAGCTGGATGTCTTTTGGCATAATTGTTACACGTGTGGCACGGACAGCACACAGGTTGGTGTCTTCAAAAAGACCAGCCAGAGAGGCCTCCCTTGCCTCCTGCAAAGCACCAATAGCTGCACTCTGGAAGCGCAGATCTGTCTTAACGTCCTGAGCAATTTCTCGCACCAGACGCTGGAAAGGACGTTTGCGAGTCAGAAGTTCAGTGGACTTCCGATAACGTCCTATTTTCACGGAGTGCCAGGGTCCCAGGCCTGTAGCGACGAGGTTTCTTCACCCCTCCAGTAGAGGGCGCACTCTTGCGAGTGGCTTTTGTAACCAGTTGCTTCCTGGGTGCTTTACCACCGGTGGATTTGCGGGCGGTCTGCTTTGTACCAGCCGTGGTATAAAGACCTCCTTACTTACCCCATCCCTTTTCCTTCGGCTGGAGCTCCGCAAGCTAGAGGTGGCTCTGGCTGCCAACACAATTCAGCTTTCATTTTTTAAATGATTAAAACTTGCTTGACCAATGGATTTTTGTAAATTAAAAACATTTATTTCAATCTTAATAACAATAATGAACTTCTAGAGTGAAATAAAAGGTTGATTTTTGTTTGTTTTCTTTTAGAGATACTTACCATATATTTATTTGCATATCATATACATACAGAGTTTATAATTTGCCCCAAATTTATATTACTAAGTTCATGTCCACATTAAAGAGCTATTTGAATTCAGTGTACCTGTTTTTATAAAAATTGTACTTTATCCTTAAAAATAGGAACATTAATAGAGATTAAGGTAGGGGAAGCTTTTTCTTTATATAGAGCTGTAGAAAGAAAAATTAATTTGAGTTTTTGAATTTTTTGAATTTGAGAAGAAGTAATGAAATATTCATCTGCTTTTGAAATTCAGAAACAAGAATGTATAGTAAATTTTTCTGCTGTACTAGAAAACCAACCAGACAACATCCACTCCTGGACTCTCAAAATAAAATGTAATACTAAACCCATATAAAGTAAAATAATTTGAAATAGAGATCCACAGATGTGGTCACAAAACCCAAGGCAGTGAATAGATGAGGTAAAAAGTTGACAACTTGGACAGAAATTGAAGCAGGCATTATTAATAGATCAAATTCAGTTTGTCTTGTTACATTGCTCATTTCTAGAACATTTATCTCTCACAGAAATTAGCTCAACATGTGAATGATGATAGTGGAATGATACCAATATAATGTAAAAGCCATTTTGGTTTGCACATGATTTTCCCAAGTTGGTAAATGTGTTATATTACCAAGTAATACCAGGGAAATTCAGATACATTTGGCCCTCTGTATTCATGTGTTATGCATTCATTGATTAAGGCACCCATGGATTAAAAAATATTCAGTAAGTAAAGGATGGTTGTGTCTGTACTGAACATGTAACAACTATTTATATGGCATTTGCATTCTTATAGGTATCATATGTAATCTAGAGGTGATTTAAAGTATATGGGAGGATATATGGCATCTATCTAGGTTATAAACAATTAATATGAATTTTATATAAAAGGACTTGAGCATCTGTGAATTTTGGTGTCTACACACCCCCCCCAAACCCGCATGGATACTGAGGGATGAGTATACATACACATTTACACAGATGATGTAGAAATCCAGAGAGAAATGAAGAGAGTATTTACTATATAAGATGTCCAGTCATGCCATGTTCTTCTTTTTGATTTAGTTTTCCATGTACTCTATCTTGGAAGGTGTTAATTTCGGAATTCTTCACAATTTTTGTGCATTTTGCTCTTGTTTTCTTAGTAACCATATTCCTTCCTTAAAACGTCTATCAAATGATTATTTTTTTCTTCCTTTCTCATAAGACTTGCATGAGGTCCGACAGTTGAGTTCATGTACTTGCCACCATGTGCTTACATTGGCAGCACTGTACAAACACGGTTTAGTAACCTTGGTATATCCGCGTCTCACAGCTGTGTTTGCGTTGCCATGTGGTAGTACCTTGGTGAGTGGCATTCACTTTTGGTGTTTTTGTGAGCGGTTGTACCTGTTCCTTGCTGGGATGTCTCCTGCTTGATTAAGGGGAAGTCACTAGATAACACTTCTCCACTCCTCATGTGAAGTGTTGACTTGGCAGAGGAGGTGTGTGCACTAGGATCCTATCATGATTCTGATTTCTTCTGTCTGTATTTGCCTCTGTCCAAGATTGTGTTGAATGCTGCTTGGGTTGCTCACAGGATAATTATAGAATGTTTGAGGTGGGAGCTGGGCAGAACTGAGGCTAGTACCATGGGGATTTATCTTGGGTCCCCCACAGCTGTTCACTGAGGCTAGTACCATGGGGATTTATCCTGGGTCTCCCCACAGCTATTTACTGAGGTTAGTACCATGGGGTTGCTTTATCCTGGGTCCCCCACAGCTGTTCACTGAGGTTAGTACCATGGGGTTGCTTTATCCTGGGTCCCCCACAGCTGTTCACTGAGGCTAGTACCATAGGAGTGCTTTTTCCTGGGTCCCCCACAGAGGTCACAGCAGTAGCTGGATGAGGTTGTTTGTGGGTTCTTGGGATGTGGTGGTTTGTTCAAAGTAGGTTGCATTGTACTGGGAGCTTGAGGCTGTGCTTCCCTGGCAGACATTAGACTTTGGAGCAGTTTTTTCCTGCTCTGCTGCCATGGCGGGTGGCACTGGAGACTTGGAAGTGGTGTTTTGGGCCTGGTGGGAATTCTGGAGGTATAGAGATAGAGCATTGGTTCCAGTGTAAGAGCCTCAGAGCTGGGAATTGTGACGGACTGGAAGCAGGGCTAGTCTGACATGAAGGGCAGGGTCAGAGCCAAGCAGGCAGGAGAGAGATGGGGCTTGAAGGGCAGAGTCTGGCTGAGCAAGTGGTGGGATGTTACAAGAACAAGGCTCGGGTCAATGTGAGGGCAGGCTGAGAGAGGTTGGTTCCATCACCCCAGGGAACATTAAAGTTCTCCACACCTCACCCAAGGCCTGCTGAAGTTGGTGTCCAAATCCTCACAGGAGGGAGCTTGCTGCGGCCCTTTCGGATCCCATTGCACTCAGGGGGAGAAGCATTTGGCTTCATGTTCACTTCTTCCTAAGCCCAGTGTAGGCCTGGTGCAATGCACCTGAGAGCTCATGATGGCTTCAGCTGCTGCTTGGTTTCCACCATCCTGTTGTCTGGTGCAGTGACTCTGCACAGACTCCATGCAGGTCCCTGGTCCAACCAGGTATAAGGTCTGCGTGGGTGGTGAGCAGTTCTTAGAGTAAACATTCTCATTGTGCCTGCAAGGCCAGCAGGGTGCGCCAGTGCTCTGCCCTCCTATTTGTTCCCCATACATCCTCTGATTTGGTTGTATGTATCTCCCCAGGACTCTTTTCCCACACTGAATGTCTTGCCTTGTTTTTGTCACCATGCTGATTCAAGGAAGAGTGATCTGTATGCAGATAGCTCTCTCGCTTCTTTCCTTGAGAGTGGTGTGCTGCTGGACTGCTTCTAGTCTGCCATTACATTGGTGGGAGAAATCTAGACTGCATCAGGATAGACGTGGGAGGGGATCTTAAGGTACTACCTACAACTCCTCTTGATCTGGAAATCACCCTTCAAAAATCTCACTTCTAGGTACCTAAAGTGATGGTGAGTGACTTCCGAGGCTAAATCATAGAGGCAGTAATACTTTCCTCTTGTACTCTTATGCTGTGAATCCTAGGATTCCTGTAAGACTGCCATGTTGCGAGGAAGTCCAAGCCACGTGAAGAAGTCACATCAGATGCTTCAGGCGGCAGGTAACCTGGAGGCTCAGATGTGGAGTTAGAAGGGGGTCCTGAAGTCAGAGGAATTCCTGGGTTTCAGCACCCCAAATGTTAACTCTGCCTGGATGTTCCTGGGTCCTCTCGTTCCCAGTGTCGAGACTGAGTACTGTACCAAGTTGAGCCGATGACAGATAGAGAATTGGCATCTCATTATGGATTTAATTTGTATTTCTCTAATGATTAATGGTGTTGGGCATCTCTTTATACTCCTCTAATCCATTCATATATGTTGGATGAAATGTCTGTTCAACTTTTGCTCATTTTACAATTGGGTCATTTTTATTATTATTAGATATTATTTTATAAATTGTGAATATTAGTTTTTATTAGATATACAATTTATAAATATTTTTTCCCAGAATGTCGTATGTCATTTCACTTTTTAAATAGTGTCTTTTAAAGCATATGCATAAGCATGCTGAATTTTGATGAAGTCCAGCTTACTATTTTTTTTCTTTCATAGATCACACTTTTGTGTTATGTCTAAGGCATTTTTGCCTAACTGAAGGCCATGAAGATCTCCTCCTATGTTTTTCTGTGAAAGTTTTACAATTGTAGCTCTTATATTTGGGCTTCTGATACACGTTAATTTTTGTGTATGGTGTAAGGTGAACCCAAGTTTATCTTTTTGTGCACTTAGATACTTCGTTGTCCCAGTGCCATTTATTAAAAAGAGTAATATCCTTTCCTTACTGAATTTACTTTAAGGCCATATGTTTTGCCTATCATCCTCAGTAATTCTTAGTATAACTACATCTATTTGATTATGGAGTCCTGAACTCTTTTTTGTTTTTTGTCTTGAGAGTATTGCCTTTTCTGCTCCTGAATTATATTTTTAGCTTTAAGCCTATCTGGAATATTAGCAGAGAGTTTTAGATAGAGGTATATGTTAAGTCCTAGGACTTGTACTTTTAAATATGAAAGTTATAAGGGAACTTTTTTTATTTTTTATTTTTTGAGACAGAGTCTCACTTTGTTGCCCTCGGTAGAGTGCCATGGCTTCACAGCTCATGGCAACCTCAAATTCTTGGGCTTAAGTGATTCTCTTGCCTCTCAGCCTCGTAGCTGGGACTACATCACAACACCCCGCTATTTGGTAGAGACGGACTCAGGCTGGTCTCGAAATTATGAGCTCAGGCAATTCACCCACCTTGGCCTCCCAAGAGCTGGGATTATAAGTGTGAGCCACCACACCCGACCAAAGAACATTTTATATCTTTCTTTTCAATTTATAATTAAATATTAAAATAAGTATTTGTTATTTCTGTTTTAGATCTGTGAAGGTCTCTGATCACCTAGCCATGAAACATTTTGTCTGGAACCACCCTCTTTCAACTTACACCTAACCTTCTAAAAGCATAAGGTCTAAATTTTACTTCACTATTCAAACCCAGAAACATATAGCATGTTTTGGTGGAGTAAAACTGTAACATAACACTCTTAATTACTTTCCACATCAAAAAGTAGAGTTCAGTGAGGCAGTGTTTAGGCAGTGCTATAAACACCGTCATTAGTAATTCCAGAGTATTTGCTTAAGAAGACGTCCTCCTTCAAGATCCTTACTATGAAAGATTTATGTTCCTTCTTTATGTCTTTGAGTCTGTTTCCTTCTCTTGCCTGTAAGTTATTCTAAGTCTGGGAACATCTCATTTTTGTTTCTCTGTCTGCCTACACTGTATCCCATTGCGTCTCACCTCACCATAGTGCCTTGATGGCATAGGTGATTCTGAAATGACTTTTTAAACTGAGAAGAATTTAAGAATTATATTGGAGAGAAGTATGATATTGCCAAGTACCAAGATTCTTCTTCCTTCTGAGTTATATTAAATGTAATCATGTTGACTTGAGAATTATTTAGACCAATCACCCATGGTTCCTTTCTCAAGAGCTGACTGGAGAATGGAGAAGAAAGACTTCATAAAATATGGACATTTTAGCTTCATTCTAAAGGATAAATGAAAGTCTGGTAGTAGCATGCATAGACCATTCAGTCAGAGAAAAAGGATTCAGAGCTGTGAAAGAACATGATGCCTTGAGTAGTAAAGATCTTGAGGAAAGTAGGCATGAGCCAAGGCACCCAGCTTAAGTATTGTGAATACTACACTTTCCCCCCTTTTTATTTCTGTGTGTTTTAAATAAAGGTTGAAAACCACTGATGTCTCTATAACTGGACTTTAGGCCATACCCTTTCAGTAATTGGTAGTTGTTGAAGAAGTTTGAATAGGTGAATATTCAGATTTATATTTTAGAAAAATGCTTCTGAAAACAGCAGTGTAGAAGATATATTTTAAAAGGCTGAAACTAAAAAGTAAAGAGCCAAAATAAGAGATCTAATTAGGAGGATGGAGTTGAGAGAAAATGTTCAAGAAAGATTGAAGAGTTAGGATTAATAGGACTTGGCAACTGACTTCCCGTAGAGGATAAGAATAGAGACCATAATAGAGCCTCGGACAGTGCCAAGGTTTGTGGCTTGGGTGTCTGGTGGCACTATGACGACTTTGGAAGAGATAGGCTTCCTTCAGAGTGTTGTACAGCCTATTAAATACGCCACTTAGACATACGTCTTTGTGTAAGAACTACCACAGGCATCTGAGTGACTTCGGCAGCTGCTCGGGCTTGCTTTCTCACTGCTCACTCTTGGTGCCTGTGTCAAGGGAGGTGCAGGGAGAGAAGTCATTGGGGACAGGGACTGCATTTACTTTGCTACCAGAGGGTCTGTGCAGCTGCTGCTTCCTTCTAAGTCACCACTATCACTTGTCCCAACTGCTGAGCTGAACCAAAATAGGTGACTGTAAAAGGTTCTGTCATAACAAAGTCCATTGCAGCAGTGGGTGTAACTTTGTTTTTTTATTCATTCTATTTTCCCAGCTTTTTCATAATGTCCTTTATTTCAAAAACCTGTGTCTAGGTATATTTCTTAGCCCTGAAACACGTTTAATATGCTAACACCCTTAATGTTCACAAGTTAGTCAATGTTGTATATACTACTACCTATTTTAAAGCATGTGTGTATATGTGTATATACTTAAATATTATACCTGTGGAGTTGTCCAAGTAAAAGATTTTTAAACACTTCTAAAACCGATTTTTTAAAATGATGGTGAATCAATGATATATTTCTTTAGATAGACAGCCAACTATTTTAAATCTTTTATTACGTCATTTGGACAATTAAGCATGTTACTTGTCCATTGGATTAAGATTTTACTTAAATATTTGCCATTTCTAAAATGTTCTTTTCTTTTTTTCCTTTATACCCTTGGGGTGGCAAGAACATTTCTAGAATTTTCATACTTGTTACTCTTAACTCCAATCAAAACTTTATCTTATAAGATTACTAGTTCTCATTGATTATATTTTTAGTTATCAAGTCCTTTCTCCTACCCCCAGTATATGTCTTTATTTTTACTTTGTCCAAGCTTTTCTGTCTACAAGGTTTTTTAAAAAAGAAATTATTGTTTGCTTTTTCTCTTCATCCTGTTCTTGATTTGTAATTGGTAATCTCTCTGCAGAGGACATAAGCTCTTTCAAAGACTATCTTCGGGGGGGAGGCGGTTATCATTGTATTTGTTTATCCTTGTTAGTAATGTAAGATATAATGTCATTTTTATAACAGTCAGTGGTATAAAATATTTTATCAAATTGACATTCCTCACCTGTCCTCTAGTCTTCTGCTTTTGTTTTTTTTTTAATTTACAGAGAACACTATCTTAATTGGGCAACTAGGGGCTGTTTCCATCATATTTGTGTATAGAATAATCTCTTCCCATACCATTTGATATATTTTCACCTATATACACTTGCTTTTAGTATTTAAAAATCACATCTTTACTTATTAAAAAGCAGTTCAACCTCTAAGCAGTAGTTACCGTTATGTTCGAACATATTACTTTTCCAGTGATCAGTAGAATTGAAAAATGATAGATAATGCTTTTCATTTTATGAGCGTAACTGCATTTTTCCATTTCTGTTTATTGCATTATAGCTTTATAAAAGACAGATACTTTCAAATTGGAATGATATCGATCCTAGTTGCAGATGGGAAAAAAAGAGCTTTTTTTTTTTAATGAAAAGCATGCAGGCGCTTTCTTCTTTTTACTAATGCTTTGCTACTCAACAACATTTATTATTCATTTTTAGAAATGATTTTTCTCTAACAATTTTTATTAAAATCTTATCTTTTTTCATATGAATAACTGATGACTTCATACTGAGCCTCAGAGTCAAAGCATTCTATAATAGACATACTCTTAATTTTGAATCTGACATAAGTTTAGTAAAAATAAAAATAAAAGATATGAATTAAATGTCAATCTAATTTTAGATCATGCTGGGAACCTCTATCTAAAATTAGATTAACATTTAATTCATATTTATTTTATTTTTTTTTATTTTTACATGTACATGTGTTAATTAGGTTTCCACTTATTGCCTTCACAGAATTTAAAAGGCTTAAAATTTAATAACAATAACAATGTTTAAGATAAGGACTAGAAATAAAAACCACATAAAGAATGAAGGAGGATAAATAGATTTAGAAGAGAAAACAGATGATTACTGCATTGAAATATTAAGCACTATTAATAATAATAATGCCAAGAAAGTAACATTCACATTGTCGAATTAGAGTATGTCTATTATAGAATGCTTTGACTCTGAGGCCCAGTATGAAGTCATCAGTTAACTTCTTATTTTTTTCCAAAGTCTCAAAAAATAGACAACTAATATTATATAAAGAAAAGTAAAAGAGAGTTTGAAAAAACAGATCATGTCAAATCTTACAGACAATAGAAAAAGAAGAAATATTTCAAAATCATTCTACTTGATCTGGATACACCTGCTATTGAAATTGGAGAAAATATATTGTTATAAAGGGAAATTACAAACATATTTCACTTAAAAATGAGGATGCAGTATCCTAAACAACATATTGACAAGTTGAGTTAAAAATTAATGTTTAAGTAATGTACTTTGGTCAAAATTGAATCCAATTTATGTGAGAATTAGTCATTATTTTCTTTCCTTTTTTTTTTTTTTTGGTTTTCTTTCCATCACCCGCTCCCTCCTTCTCTCTCTGTCTCTTCTCTCCTTCTCCATGCCCCACTGTATCGTCATTAATTGTCCTCAAATCAAAGCTGAATACATAGGATTCATGGTTTTCCATTCCTGTGATGTTTCACTAAGAATAATGTGTTCCACCTCCATCCAAGTTAGCACAAACGCTGCAAAGTCTCCATTGTTTTTGATGGCCGAGTAATATTCCATGGCATACATATACCATTGCTTTCCATCCATTCCTGGGTTGAAGAACATTTAGGCTGTTTCCACATTTTAGCAATTGTAAATTGGGCTGCAATAAACAGCCTACAAGTGTCTTTATAATAAAAGTTTTTTTCTTCTGGATAGATGCCCAGTAATGGAATTGCGGGATCAAATGGGAGGTCTAGGTTGAGTTCTTTGAGCTTTCTCTATACTTCCTTCCAAAAAGGTTGTATTAGTTTGCAGTCCTACCAGCAGTGTAAAAGTGTTCCTTTCTCCCCACATCTGCACCAGCATCTGCAGTTTTGAGATTTTGTGATATAGGCCATTCTTGCTGGAGTTAGATGGTATCTCTGGGTGGCTTTAATTTACATTTCTCTAATACTTAGGGATGATGAGCATTTTTTCAAGTGTTTTGCTGGCCATTTGTCTGTCGTCTTTAGAGAAGATTCTACTCATCTCTCTTCCCCATTGATGTATGGGATTGGTGGGTTTTTTTCTTGTAGATTAATTGAAATTCTGTATTGATCCTCGTTATTAAACTTATGTGTCAGATTCAAAATGTGCAATTATCCTTTCCCATTGGGTAGGTTGCCTATTTGCTTTGGTTGTTGTCTCCTGGGCTGTATAGAAGCTTTTCAGTTTAATTAAGTCCCATTTGTTTATTGTTGCAGTTGTTACTATTGCCATGACAGTCTTCCTCATAAATTCTTTTCCCAGGCCAATATCTTCCAGTGTTTTTGCAATTCTTTCCTTGAGGATTTTTAACGTCTCATGCCTTAAATTTAAGTCCTTTATCCATCTTGAATCCATTTTTGTGAGTGGAGAAAGGTGCGCATCCAGTTTCAGTCTTTTACATGTGGATATTCAGTTCTCCCAGCACCATTTATTGAATAGCGAGTCTTTCCCCAGTGAACGCTCTTGTTTGGTTTATTGAAGGTTAGATAGCTGTTAGTTGTTGGTTTCATTTCCAGGTTTTCTATACTATTCCAAGTATTTATGTCTCTATTTTTGTGCTAGTCATGCTGTCTTGACAACTATGGCCTTGTGATACAGCCTACAATCTGGTATGGTGATACCCCCAGCTTTGTGTTTATTACTAAGAACTGCATTAGATATACGGGTTTTTTTCCTGGTTCCATATAGAGTGCAGAATCATTTTTTCCAGGTCTTGAAAGTAGGATGTTGGTATTTTAATAGGGATGGCGTTGAAACGGTAAATTGCTCTGAGAAGTATAGACATTTTAACAATGTTGATTCTTCCCAGCCATTAGCATGGTATGTTCTTCCATTTGTTAAAGTCTTCTGCTATTTCCTTTCTTAGGGTTTCATAATTTTCTTTATAGAGGTCTTTCACTTCTTTTGTTAGGCATATTCCTAAGTATTTCATTTTCTTTGGGGCTATAGTGAAGGGAGTTGTGTCCTTAATTAACCTCTCATCTTGACTGTTGTTGGCATATACAAAGGCAACTGACTTGTGGACATTGATTTTATATCCTGAGACATTACTGTATTTTTTGATGACTTCCAAGAGTCTTGTGGTTGAGTCTTTAGGGTTCTCTAAGTATAAGATCATATCATCAGCAAAGAGAGAGAGTTTGACCTCCTCTGCTTCCATTTGGATGCCCTTTATTTTCTTATCTTATCTAATAGTATTGGCTAGAACTTCCAGCACTATGTTGAATAGCAATGGTGACAGAGGACAACCTTGTCTGGTTTCAGTTCTAAGAGGAAAAGCTTTTAGTTTTACTCCATTCAGTAAAATATTAGCTGTGGGTTTGTCATAGATAGCC
>CAUYON010128347.1:0-35731 GCA_963573935.1 Arctocebus calabarensis | reverse complement strand
TTATGCAGCCTTAAAGAAAGAGGGTGACTTTTCCTCTTTCATATTTACATGGATGGAGCTGGAACATGTGCTCCTTAGCAAAGTATCTCTAGAATGGAAGAAAAAGTATCCAATGTATACACCCCTAATATGAGACAAATTTTTTGTCGTTCAAGTGAAGGCTACAACCCATTTATTGCACAGGAAGACAGGGAAAGGGGAGAGGGAGGGAAGGGGAGGGAGAGGGTGGGGGGAGTTGGGACAAAGGGTGAGATCACATGGGTTGTACATATTTGAAGGGTCAGGAGAAAACTTCTAAATATGGCTCAAAAATGTTTTCATATAGTAAACGAGAAAATATCATGAACGGTATGTCAATCAGGTTGATAAAATATCTCAGATTGCATGTGAAGCCCCCACACTGTACCCCATGGTTGAACTAATGTACACAGCTATGATTCAAAAAATAAAATATTATAAATAAAAAAAAAAATAACATAATCTAGGGCGCCTGTGGCTCAAAGGAGTAGGGCACCGGCCCCACATACTGGAGGTTGTGGGTTTAAACTCAGCCCTGGCCAAAAACTGCAAAAAAAAAAAAAAAAAAAGGAACGGAAAATAACATAACCTAATCCTAGAGTGATTTGCCAAATGTTATGGGAAGAGCCAAGATTAGAACCTGCTCTTTTGATATCCAGCCTAGGGGTTCTTTCACCAAATAGGAGTTTCTTAAATTTAATAATGTAACTCTTTTTAATAAGACTAAAATGCTTGCAGACTCAGAGGAGCCCTGACTTAGGGGCCTAAAGCCTATCAAAATATCTTTTCACTGTGTTTTATCACCACAAAAGACAAATTTGTTTTTGTAACTGACAAAGTATTTCAGGTTATCATAAAATTGAAAACTAAAAATTAAAGAAAAAGTTCTTCTTTCCAAAATTCTTGAATATAACCATGGATTCCAGTTTAAGAAGCACTGGATCAAATTATGAGCCTCCAGCCCACTGACCTCATAGCTTTGTGCATTTTCCCCCACATTCTTTCAAATTGAATATCAATCCACAAATGTCTATAATGCTTGGCTGCTATAAATAAGGGAGTCGGAGATATCAAATATAAAAGCTATGTTATTAAAGCAGTTATGGTCCACTATTTCAAATAATTTTTAGTGTAATGAAAGAACTTAAATGTGTAGGAATTGTAATACCAAGCAAGGGAAGCGTATTGGGTTTCTTCAGAGAAACAGAAGCAACACACCACACATGGGTGACCCTCAAGCAACAAGGGGGTTAAGAACACTGACTCCTGAGCAGTTAATTAAACATTTGCTTATAACATTTGACTCTGCCAAAACCTGGGCGCCTCCCCAATAACAGGCAATCAGCAGGTCCCTCCCTTCCCGACCTTGAACTCTGCCTTCCCATTCCCTGTGGGTCCACACTGTCACACAGACTGGCTTTTTGCAAGTATCATTCTATGCAAGCTGTGTGCTCTGTTTAGTTCTATAGACTTCTAAACCATTGGGAATACTTCAGCATAGATTTGATTCCTGAGCTGAGCAGTGGTTCTTAATCTGGGCGGCGTACGATTTGTCCCCAGATCACATTTGGCAGTGTCTTCGGATCGTTTTGATTGATACAATGGGGTATAGGGGAGGAAGCAAGACAGTGGTACTGGCCTCAAGTGGGCAGAGGCTAAATATCCTCTAAATATGTCGCTAAATATCCCACAATGCACACACAGCCCCCGTAGCAAAAGTCAGCCGGCCCCAACGTGAGTGGTGACTGTTTGAGAAGCCTTCAGGTAGAACCAAAGGGGAAGAACGTTCTTTTCTGAGGTTCAGACTCCAAGTAGATCACCTGGTTTAAGCTGCTGCAATTGGATTATGAGGGTTGTACATTTTTTTTATTAAATCATAGCTGTATACATTAATGCAATTATGGCATACAATGTACTGATTTTAGATACAATCTGGAATGCTTACATCAGACTGGTTAACATAGACATCACCTCACTTATTTAATTATTGTGTTAAGACATTTATACTCTACACTTAATAGATTTGACATATACCCTTGCAAGATTATGAGCGTTTTTATTCCACCTCTATTTTCTTTTTTGACATCTGGCGCAGAACCCAAGAATATGATGCCATGGTAAGTGCGTCAGACAGCACATCACGGCCAGGCTCTGGTGCAGGTCAGCGTCTAACACCAGGTGCTCACCACCAGCCTCGAGTCCCTGAGAGGACCGCAGTCCGATGCCTGTCAACCCCCCGTGTGTGCGGTATCCAGGTCGGCGGCATGTTCCTGCTAGCAGTGCTCCTAGAATCCAACTTGGTGACACTAACTCCAGGGAATTTTCCACAAAGAGCCAGTTTCACCTCCTTCTCCTGATTTCTGACTTGATTTGGAAGAATAGAGCTTTATTTTCTCAGTCATCACAGCTCACTGACATTTAGAAAAAGTTGCTTGCAATTTTATTAAAAGCAAGATTTTATTACATTGTGAAATATCTGAAAAATACACAGTAAAGCACAGAAACTTATACTTAATCCCTGATGCAAGAGCTGCAAAAGTCCTGTAGAATTACAAGTTTCAACAAATATTTGTTGAATAAGCTTTGTTCTTTACATTTTGATTCTAGATATTGACGACGCCTGGCCCCCACCCCAAACTTCATGGTCCTTTTCAATTACAGAATCTCTCTTAGCGAAGATTGCCCCTTGGCTTCACCCTAACCTCCACTTCCATTTCTTGCCAGCTCTAGCAGAAGAAAGGTAGTTTGATGAGATATCTTTAGTATTAACTATGACCACACAAAAATCAACTTTGTAGATTTAATCTAATTACTGGTGAGGTGATAATAAAAAATGGAGATTATCACATATTTTGTATGCTGTGGGATTTATTGAAAGGCTGTTAAGTAAAGTAACAATAACATTTTGTAAAATTTTGACAAGTGTTTTGAAAGCCACCCTGAGAGCATGACTTCAGCATAATTCATCATGTAACAGAAAACAGTAGGACCTGTACATTTTAAAAATAGAAAAAGGCAAACTTGTACACATTCACGCATGTGTAATCACCAGTTCTGTGTAGGAACTCAGGATTTTTTTTCAAACCAGTAAAATTAAAGTTTCAAAAATACCCAGTCATTTACCATTTGTCTCTGAAGTATAGGACTTATACAACAATAGGGGAAAAAACTACTCTGAAAATGTAAATTCCAGGTAAGGAGGTCCTGAATTTTCTTTTGGGGGGGTGTCATTTGGTTGCCCAGTCTGGAATGCAGTGGCCCAATCATAGCTCGCTGTAACCACAAATTCCTGGCTTCAAGTGATCCTCCCACCTTGGCCTCCTAAAATGCTAAGAGCCACTGTACCCGGTCTTAGTTATTTTTTATAAACAGAACTACAGAGTCAAGTTTTTACTCATAGTGCTTATAATTACAATATTCTTTGCATAAATTGAGGGAAAAATGAGCTTTATTCAAGAAACTATATACATATAATAGTCTCCTGTCCAGGGATCTGATGCTTGAACGTGCACAATTACACCTTTTACTTATTTTTTTATTTCAAAAGTCTGGAGGATACAAGTGGTTTTTGTTACATGGATGAATTATATCACTGTAAACTTAGGGCTTTCAGTATGCCTGTCAGAAATCTTGTCAAAATGTTAGCAATGCAACTTTACCTCATAGTCTTCCAATAAGCCCTGCTATACACAGAATGTGTAGTGACCTCCACTTTTTATTGCAATTTCAACACTTAGATTAAATCCACAAAGTTGATTTTTGTGTCATTGTACTTAACACTAACCAAGCCTGATCAAAATACTTTTCTTCTACAAATGTCCTGATGACATCAGTTCTTTTTTTCCTTGTGTTGTAGAAAATCCTTGTTCTCCTAAATCCCATTGTCCCACACAGCTTAACATTTCTTAACTCTCCATTGCTATAATTTCTTTGTTCATTTAAAATGTTCTCCCTCCCATGACGCTCACTTCATCCCAGCTGGAGTGAGAAGTTGACTACAGGAAGGAAGGTGTTTGGGTTCTTCCCTGAGACATTTCTGGACCTTAGACCACAGCTGGACCCCCAGTGGCCATGTGACTTGGTATTTAATGTTCCTAAATATCAAGTAGCAAGATGGTTGATACTTGATATTCCTCAAATATCTCATCCACCTTCTAAAGCAAAAGGAAAAGGAAGGACCAGAGTGGAAGTCCGTCTCCCAGCAGGTGTTTACTAGGAAGGGATGCTTCCTCAGGAACTCATGGCTGTATCTCATTGGTGGAAATTGTGTGACCATTCTAGATTCAAGATGGGCTTGGAATTTGTTTACTCCCCCCTCCTTCCTACAATGTTTGTTAGAGGAAATCGAAAGATTGATGAGAAGGGGGCTGTACTGATGCTGCCGCCGAGTCACTCCTCACTCTTTGTCATGGGTGGTATCTCTCAGGAGGTGTCCCAAGGTGAGAGGCTGGGCACGGTGGCTTTATTCACTTACCGAATTTCAGTGTGTTTTTGTGTATCTAAAATTACATTCTCTTAGGTGGATTCATTGCTTATATGATCTAATCACAACTGGATGAAACCTCATAGAAAGGACAAGTGTCTTAAAAATGATTTGTAAAGAAATCATGATTTGAAGATATTAATAATAATTATGGGCAGGGGTCATGGCTCATGCCTGTAATCCCAGCACTTTGGGAGGCCCAGGGAGGAGGATCCCCTTAGATCAGGAGTTTGAGACCCTCCCACCCGCTGTCTCTTAAAAAAAAAAAAATAGCCAGCTACTTTGGAAACTGAGGTGAGAGGAACTCGTAGGCAGAGGAGTTCAAGGTGGCAGTGAGCTATGATGGTGCCACTGTCCTCCAGCCTGGGTGACAGGGCAGGACCCCAACTCAGAGAGTCAAAAATTACAAACACACACTACAAAAGAAGGTCATTATCACATACATGGTGGCTTAAAATAATCACAGTCAAATGGATCAGAGTAGATATCGAGGGACGGGGGAAGCTAAAATTATATATAAAAAGGCAGGAATGAACCTTACAGGAATGTATCTGAGCTCTTGAGATAGCATGGACCAATCATAGTTGAAAACTACTCACATTTAAAACTTGGAACAACATGCATCCAGAATATGAAAATAAACAGATTTTTTTTTTTGGCAATAAGGAATTCTCAGTACATTACTTTAAATTTTTCAGTAAATGTATTGAGGCTTGGAATTTGTTCTGACATTTTCCAACCTAATAAAAAAAGACAAAATATTTCATTAGAGAAACACCTGTTTTTTTCCATAAGCACAATTGACTGAAGTGACATATGGAAAATACTACAGAATGCCAAAATGCATTTCTCTGTCAGCAAATGCTATTGGAAAGTTCATGGAGAAAACACTGCTGCGGAAGATGTGGGAAGGATGGAATTTGAATAAACTAGTATGGAAAATGGTTCTAGAGTAGATAAAAGCAAAAACGTTTTTCAACATATCTCAGCTTAAGACATTTTTAAGTATTTAAAAAAATAATAGCTGTACACATAACTGTAAGCGACTAAAGAAAAAAATGTTCTAGAGATTCTATAATTTTGTAAGAAACTAATTCAAATTACAATGGCTTAATATATCAGCAATTTATTTCCTAATAATACTAGGTTGTGTATCTAATGGCTTCTTCCCAAAAGACCTAGCAATGACCTGGAGATCCAGAAGATTCCACTTTTATGCTCCATCCTCTCAGGTAAGGCTACCAAGTCACCACAGCATAAAAAGAAGGAGATGGAGGTTTTCACAGGTGCTTTTAGCTGCCTCAAGCAGGAACAACTTGGATTATTTCCACATACATTCCATTCGCCATAATTAGTCTGTGGCTCAACTAATGGCCAGATGGATAGACTTAGTATATTTTCCTGTGTCCCCAGGAAATAGTGTTGAATGAGGACCACTAGTAAAGTTTTCTATTTTAATAAATATAACTTTTAAAGGAAGGTCTATATAAAGGGAAAAATTATGGAATAGTGTTCGTTGGAAAAAGGATTCTAAAGCAATATGACAAAAATAGGAGCAGATGTAAAACTCATTTACTACATTTTTACGATGTATTTTAGCAATGAGATGGAGGCCACGGTGTCCCTGATGAGGTTAATTTTAAAATACAAAGCCTTTCTACACAGGGCAGTTCCTAAAACGCATGTACAAGATGGCGAGTGACTAGGAGACTCAGTTGTACATCATGGAAGTTTGCTGTTAATTTCATGACAATGTAATACTGTTATATAACTTGAAGACAAATTATGCATTTTAAATAAAAATGCAGGGACTCAAATTTGATCCCTGTTGTGAGTACAAATGGCTGTTGATTTTAGGTCATCTAATATTTTGGTGTGGAGAGGAGTAACTTAAGTATTCAAAATGAAATATAGATCTGATGTTTAAATAATAAAAGGGAAAATAATTGCAAAAAGAATTGTGATATGGAGAGAGCATTTTTGAAAGCAAACATAAAGAAATGTGGAAATACGCTACTCATGGAAAGCATCCTAGAGATACTACCTACTTAGCCACTTATGTACATTTAAAACATTCTAAGTACAACTTTGAAAAACTCCTTAAGAATCTTGTGTCAAGGACATAACTACAATTTTACCTTATACATGCAAACAATGAGGGCAGGCGCGGTGGCTCATGCCTGTAATCCTAGCACTCTGAAAGGCCAAGGCAGTTGGATTCCTGAGCTCATGAGTTGGAGACCAGCCTGAGCCAGAGTGAGACCTCATCTCTAAAAACAGCTGGGTGTTGTGGCAGGTGCCAGTAGTCCCAGCTACTAGGGAGGCTGTGGCAAAAGAATTGCTTGAGCCCAAGAATTTGAGGTTGCTGTGAGCTATGACCTCAGAGCACTCTACCCGGGGAGACAAAATGAGACTCTGTCTCAAAAAAAAAAAAAAAAAGCAAACAATGTAACCTAATTGTATGCACCTTCATATTAATTGGAAAAAAAGGAATTAAAAACCGTTGAATAATTGGTGCGTGGGATTTAAAATAAGTTATATTCATATAAATCTCTATTAGCTAACCATTTTACATAGAACTTCATATTTGAAGTATCTTTTACTACCTTGGTAACCACTGAAATCAGATATCTAAATAAACCGAACGGAGAAGAGCTTGGTGGCCATATAGAAAGCACTACTGGTGGGTGGGGGTTGGCGTAGCCACAAACAGCCCTCCTTAGATTACACAGCCCCCAGTTCAGGGGCTTAACTCGTGGCTGTTGTCTGTATGGTCTTGGATCGAGGTTGAGAAGGGGTCAGTTCCAGCATCATTTTCATTTTATTTCTTAATTTTTATCCTGGTAAGAATGTTTAACACGAATTCTACTGTCTCCACAAATGTTCAAGTGTACGACATGTTACTGTTGCCCACCAGATCACCACTGCTTATTCAACGTTCTTGCCTGAAAATGTGTGCCATTTTCTCCCCTCTCTAGCTGCTGGCCACCGCGATGACAGTGCTTGATTCTAATGAATTTAACTCCTGTACGTAATTGTCTTTCTGTCCCTGGCTCATTTCACTGAGTGTAATGTTTTCAGGTTTCATCCACGCATCGTGTATTACAATTTCCTTCCTTTTATGCCTAAATAGTATTCCGGTGTATAGACACTCTGTCTTTATCCAGTCGTCTTTCAATGGAGGTCGGGTTCTTTATGCATTTTTCCTACTGTTAATAGGGCCGCAAAGAACATGGCAGGGTTGATGTTGCTTTAAGCTCCTGATTTTTTTTTTTTTAAATAAAAACACAGAAGTGGGATTGCTAGAACATTTGTAATTCTTTTACACCTTCCTTTAGTGTTTGGATGCATTGTTTCCTTTCCAGTTGCTCAGCTGGCCTTCCAGTACTATATCGGACAGGAGACTGAGTGTCTTTGTCTTACTCCCGACATTAGAGGAAACCCCTTGTTCTACATTACAGAGTGTGATATTAGCTGTGGGCTTTTTGTATATGTCCTTTATGATGTTCAAGTCATTTTTTTCTACTTCTATTTTGTCAAGAGTTTTGTTAAGGAATGAAGTTGAATTTCGTTATATGCATTTTCTGCATCTATCTGCATGTGATTGTATGATTTGTTCCTGTTAATGTTATCACATTAATTGATTTTCATATGTTGAATCATCCATATATCCCAGGGATAAATCCAACTTAGTAATTATATGCAAACCTTTTAATGTGCTATTGGATTTGTTTTGGCAGCATTTTGTGGGGGATTTTTGCATATATAGTCATCAGGGATGTTGACCTGTAATCTGATTTTCTTCTGGTGCCTTTTATTGTCATTGATATTAGACTAATGCTGGCCTCATGAAAGGAGTTTGGAAAGGTTCCCTCCACTTTTTTTTTTTTTTTTGAAGAGTTTGACAAGTATTGATATTCGTTCTTTAATGTTAGGTAGAATTCACCCATGAAGCTATCTGGTCCCGATCTTTTCCTTGTCAGGACATTTTTCGTTGTTGATTCAGTATCCAGACTAGTTATTACTAGTTACAGTTCTGTTCAGACTTTCTGTGTTGTTTTTTTTTTTTTTTATGATTCAGTTTTGAGAGGTTGTATGTCTCTAAGGATTTGTTTTTTCTATGTTATCCATATAACATATAATTATTGAACATATAATTATTCATGTTAACTCATTTATCCCCTTTTCCCTCCTGTGGTATCAGGTATAATGTCTCTACATTTGTTTCTGATTTTATTTGTGTTCCCTTTTTCATTTTTGGTTTAGCTGAGAGCATGTCGATTTTGCTTATATTAAAAAAAAACTTACAGTTTCATTGATTATGCTCTATCTCATTTAGTTCTTTATTTCCTTTCTTCTGCTACCTTTGGACTTTCTTTTTATAATTCTTTGAAATGTAAAATCAGGTTGTTCATTTGGAAACATTTTTTAAATATAGGAGATTACTCTTATAACATCCTTCTTAGTACTGCTTTTGTGTGTTGTATTTTTATTCTTGCTTATGTCAAGGTTATTTATTTCCTATTTTTTTTTTCATCTCTTCTTTAACACAATGGTTGTTCAAGAGTGTGTAGTTCAATTGTTTTCTATTGTACATAATTATGAAGTAGAAGACGGGATAGATAGATGTGTGAAAGGTCAAGGGCACCCATTTGTTAACAGAACATTACTTTCATGCAGCTTCAAGGTGACAATGTGATTATTAAAGTACTCATGGTAAGTTTGACAATTAAGTTTGTGAGCTCACCACCAAGCACTTAACGGCAATAGCACTGTACAGACAACTTGGGAAGGGTTCGTGACACATAGCGGCGTCCTGCCGAGTGGTGTTCTTTATTGTTGTTGGGTGTTCTTATGTGCTGTGGTGAGAATGTCAGAGCTTGAACTGGAGCAATGAGCAAGCATTAAATTCCTTGTTAAACTTAGAAAGAGTGAAGGAGAAATCAGGGACTTGTTGGTCCAAGTTTATGGAAATAATGCCCGAAGAAAAAAAGCTGTGTACAAATGCATTACATGTTTTTTCCTGAGGGGACACAAAAGCATCACTGATGAAGAGAGAGCAGAGTGGCCAGGAACAAGCAGAACTGATGAAAACATTGCAACAATTCATTGAATTGTGTGTTAGAATCATCAGCTGGGTGTGAGAAGCATAGCAGACCAAATAAACATTGATAGAGAAAGAGTTAGGAAAAATCTTAACTGAAAATCTTGGTATGAGAAAGGTGTGACTTTTGCATCATGACAATGCACCAGCCAACAGGGCACTGTCTGTGAGGAAGTTTTCAGCCAGTCAGTAAATAACTGTACTGGAACACCCTCTCTATTCACTGATCTGGCCCCCAGTGACTTTTTCTTAACCCAGAGGAAAAGGAAATTTTGAATGGAAGATGTTTAATAACATCTAGGACATTGAGGTAATATGATGACAGCTTTGGCCATTCCAGAAAAAGAGTTCCGAAATGCTTTGAAGGGTAGAGTAGGTGCTGACATCAGTGTGTAGCTTCCCAAGGTCAGTACCTCAAAGACGACAGAGTGATATTCAGCAATGACGTATGTGGCATTTTGTCCAGGATGAGCTTATTAGTTAGTTAGACCTTGAATGATGACAGCTCTGATGACCCTTCTGAAATAAAAGAGAACTAAAATTGCTTTGAAGGTGGGGCCAGCACTGGTGTGGGTGCACAGCTTCCCGAAGGGATCACCTCAAAGGTGACTGTGGTGCTACTCAGCAGCCAGGTTTGAATCCTTGTTCTAGGGTTAGTTCACAAACGGAATTGTCAGAGCTCAAATTCTTTTCAGCTGCCATTTCTAACCAAAGAGATGCCAATGAAAACCTGGGGGGAGAGGTTTTGAGGTAGTCTTTCAAGGGGCATCATCTTCTGACTATATCCTAGGTACAAATTGCTTGTTACATATGTAATTTGCAAATATTCTCTCTCCATGGGTTACATTTTTTTCTATTCTCCTGAAGTGTCTTTTGCAGAGAAAAATTAAGTTTTGATGAAATCTATTTATCTTCTTTTTTTCTTGTTGATCATGCTTTTGATGTGATTTGTAGGAATGCTAATATACAAATTTATAAAATTTTTATGTTTTCTCCTAAAAGTCTTAGTTTTACATTTACATTAGTGTCTTTGATCCATTTTGAGTTAATTTCTGCATCATCTGGTGGTCTTCAGATTTATTTTTGGTTTTTATGGGTGTCTAGTTCTTTCCATACTATTTGCTGAAATTAGTTATCAGTTGTCCATTGGCTATATTTAGAACTTTCATGGAAATCAATTGACCATATTTGTGTAGTTCTATTTCTGGACTCTCTCTGCTATCCCACCCAATCAGGGTGTCTGTTCTTTCACTGGTATCTGATTTT
This sequence comes from Arctocebus calabarensis, assembly GCA_963573935.1. Taxonomy (NCBI): domain Eukaryota; kingdom Metazoa; phylum Chordata; class Mammalia; order Primates; family Lorisidae; genus Arctocebus; species Arctocebus calabarensis. The sequence continues at coordinate 24,860 of CAUYON010128347.1, read as the reverse complement.
CAGCAAAGGGTTAAAATTAAACAAAGATATGGAAACAGGTAACACAGCATATTTCAGTAGTTAAGGCAAAAAATGATGGTGTCTCAAGACAGGGGATAGCAGGGTTGAAAATACTTGCTGATATTCTGAAAATATTTAGAAGGGAAAGCACATAAGATTTGCTTAATCATACAAAATAGCATGAGAGTAATAGTGAAGTCAAACTTTGCCCTGAATGACTAGAAAGCCGTTTGCCTTTTTCTGAGTTTGAACATCAGGGGGGAGGCAGCATTGAGCTGAATAGAGTTCCACTGCTGGCAGGTGGATTCGGCACTCACAACAGAGAAAGTGACATGAAGCAGAGATTTGATGTCAGAGAGTCAGTTTTGTATACATGAGACCAAAGTTCAGGGTAGAAATGGGTGCTAAAGATAGTCGTTTGGGGCTCCTCACCAAAAAGATGACCTTAAAATCTGTGGAATGTACTGAAGTAATCAAAAGTTAAGATACATACAGAAGGGATGTCTAAGGCCTTGGGCACGCACAGGGTTAGATGTCTGGGTGACAGGTAGGTTGTAGGAAGGTGACTGAGAAATCACAGGAGGTTATAGGGAGTCCAGGTGAAGGAGCAGCCCCTGTGTCTATGCAGGTGGCTGCAGATGGATGCAGAGGGTAAGGCTGAGAAGCCACAGAGAACGAGCTTTGGCTCTTTTGGGTGTGGGATGGTGATAAAGGCCCGTTGGGGTTGAGTCAAGGAACAGTGGTAGGGAATGAAGCTGAGATTACAGCTCTAGAATTTTTCTGCTAGAGGAAGCAGAAAAGGAACAGCAGCTGGGTAGAATGCTGAGTCAAGGGAGCTTTCTATGAGGAACATTGGAATGTGTTTCTGTACCTGAAGGAAAAATCCGGAAGAGGTAAAAGTTGATGATGGCCGTGACACCAGATATGAATGTGAGCGCTCTGCTATAAGGAACGGCGGAAGGAATCAGGTCTAACTCGCTGAGTAAGGCGACTACAGTTAACAATGCCTTATAACGTTTCAAGATAGAAGTGAGGACTTGAAATGTTCTCAACACATTAAAATAATAAATGTTTGAAGGTGATCCAGACTCTAAAATGTGCAGGTAAGAAAATATCACACGTATCCTATAACACATAAAAATATATCAATGTGTCAATAAAAATGATAAATCTAAGCATGCTTCCTTAGTGATGCATTATGTGCTGTTTTCTTTTGGTGAACAAAAAAACAAGAAAAAGGAAATGCAGAGGATGTGAGGGCTGTTGGTAGATTTGGCATGTTGATATTCCCTTCTGGTTACTTTTGTTTTCTCAATGAATTTTAACAAGGAATTTATACCAATTGAGGTTGAAATAAGGAACAGATGTGTTGAAAGTCGGGTAAGAGAAGAAAAGATGAAATCATTTATGAAGAGAGTAGGGGAGTGAATTGACAAAGGAATTTAGGGTGCGTTCTTGGTAGTGCCGAAGGCTGGTTATTATACTCTTTTAGCATGGCGGGGTGCGTTTTCCCTCACCTTGTTGAGCTAGTCAAGTGAGTTCCAGATTAGGTTTGTAGTTCTCTATCAAGTTATTCTTTGTTGAAAACTGCAAAAAATAATCAGCATGCACCAAAATATCTGATTCCCTGCCATTCCCCTGGATATGATAGCCTTAATAGGTGCATGGCTTGTGTTTAAAGGTTCAGCAGGAGAAAATTGGACAAAAATTTCAACATGACCTAACAAGGCTGCCAGTTTTCCAGTCTGTGATATGAATGTTCCCCTCCTGCTGGGCCCCACCAAGTCAGTTCCCTGTTGTACCATCCTGTTTCCCATTATCAAATTGTGTTTCAGGCAGAGATAATAATCAGCTGAACACAACAGAGACTGCAAATAATAGTTGTTTAAGTGAATTGGAATTTTATTTTCGTTTTCATAAGAGAGAATATCCCAGGTGTTCAAAGAACTCTTTAGTGTCACCAGGACCCTAGAATCAATCCTTCCACCCAGCCATTTTGGTTATTTATCTGTTTTCTACCAATTGTACGCATGGTCTTCTCTGCTGTGCCTTGAACTAATGGAATTGGGACTCTGCAAACTATGTTTAGCAAACTCTTTTGCCGGCTGCCTTTTTTGTTGAATTCTGCAGCAAAAAGGAGGCATTCCTAGGAGATCTGAAAGTGGGAGGAAGGAAGAATAATTTCAATTCTGGGTCTGTAAGCACTGGCTGTCTGTGGTGGTCGTAATAGCAGTGGAGATCAGATGGTTATGCATTTACTCCTGCAAGCCAGCTCTTTATGAATTCTAGCTCTGGCAAGGTAACAAGCTTTGGCATTTCTAGTCCGTGTTTGAAAGCATGTACAATTGGACTCCATCACAGAGATTATAGCAGTTTCCAGATTTCAGGGTACAACTTTTCTTCTTCCTGCTGCTCCAGCCCTTTTCAAACATTTTAACTGTTTTCCTGTATTAAATTTTCTCTGCTTGAAATACCTAATGTCTTTACTCTCTTGAGGTGATCTTTACTAATACATGGTAATAGTAAACTTAGACATGAAAAAAATAGCAAAACAAAAACCAAATTGGACTTGAATGAAATGGTGAACCATTATCAGTGGGAAATACGGTACTGGTAATGCATCACAATTTCTTAAAGCATTATCTTTGAAAGCCGGGAAGACTGCCTACAGGCTTTGGAGGCCAACCAGACACTCACCTTGACCACCTCACAGTGGTCATGATGGCATAAGCAGGGTGAAATTATTTGGCTAGATGTGACCGCACCAGAGAGCTTACACAGGAAAATAAGCTCAGTGCTTAAAACTTGCAGCATCTGCAAGAACTGAAAGCTGAAAAGCAGACTAAGATTTTGTTTCTATCGTTTGTAAAGTACCGTCTAAGTAGTATGTGCATACTTTCTGAGTCTCTCATGCGAACGTTAGGGCCTTAATCAGAATGGAGAGAGACCTTTAGAATGGGAATGGAACACTTGGGTAAAATCTGAAAACCATAAACTCCTCAATTTCCTGCGCATCCTTGCCAGTAGAAGAAATTCTTCCTTCTTTATTAAAAAGACTAACTTGTTTAAAGATCCCCTGAAGCAGGTGCCTTGCAAGAAGATGTTCATTCTCCTCTGGATTCACTCTACTACACTGATTACTTCTAGACCCATAACCCTAGTCATAGCACTGAAAGCTCTAGAAGAAAATGTAAAAATTCTAACCAGGATAGAGCCAAGCTTGAACTAAAAGGCAGAAAAATTTCATTTATAATAGAAGAAACCTAGAAATTATATGTTGGGATGGATTCCAAAGGTCTTTGTGTGTGGTTACGAAGATCAGCAGCTGGATGGAGTCTGGCTAATGCAGTGTATTGCCAAGTTCTGCCTAATCATCCTGTAGTTCTTTCCCCGATTCTAATGCACACTTGGAACAGATACACTGAGCAACGGCAAAATCATTCCATTGACTTCCTGATCTGGAGAGTGGGTTTTTTTCTCTCTTTTCCTCTCCTCTCCTCTCCTCTCCTTTCCTTTTTTTGTTTTCCTGTAGAAGTCCCAGGAATTTCTTGTCCTTATCAGCATGTAAGCCAGAGCTGTGGGCTTATCTGTGGGAACACAACAGAGAATTGGTGACCTGGTGGCAGATGAGAGTTGAAGGTGTTGATTCCCATCACATTCTCCCATTCCTGCACTGTCTGGCAAATGGATTATAGAGCATGACTATGGAGCATCCTAAATTCGATTAGGGCGTAATTTCAATTTACAGCTGCTGTTCCAGATGTGGTATTATATATTTATTCAAGCGAATCAACATAGCCCTTGACAGCTGATGTGAATACTGATCAGCTAAGTGCTTTATCTCTGTGTTAACATCAGGGACTAGAAGAGGCAGCTTGTTCCACCTGTCAGGGAAAGGACCCTGTCAATGGTCCTCTTCTGAGTCATGACTGAGTGTGGAGAGCAGTAACCTCCTTGGCGTCCCACAGCTTCCAGTACACTAACTGGACAGAGGGGCGTCACATGGCACATGTCCCCAGAGCCTTAGTCAGAGGAAGGCATGCCTCAGGGTGGGCAGCGAATACCATGAAATGTCGGGGGTCTGTCTCACTGGAAAACTTTCAAAGGGTTCTTATGTCTGGTGCTTGTCAGGATTATCTTTTCCAAAGTGAAAGACAACTTGCTGACTATTAAGAAAGAGGTACAATGATCTCTTTGGATTTGGGGAGCAGTGTCTACCGATGTGAGAGTGCTGCTCTCATTCATTTGCTAAACAGCTGACACTAGGAGCTTAGGTTTGTGCCAGGCCCAGGTTGCAGAACAAACAACCCCACCCTTTTGTCCCAGCTCGTGTAATGGTGCTGGAATCTGACAACAAGGATGGGTGTAGACCTTCAGCCCCTGCTTTCTACTAGGCCCAAAGACACTGAATAGCTGACCATGGGTCACCAGGTGACCACACTGATACACTTATCAAGGAGACGTGGCATACTTACTCTGAACCAAAGACTACAGTATGGTGCATTTAAATCCCATAGCCAAAATACTACAGGTTCAGGAATCAAGGATGGAGGGGGAAGAGGTTCCTCCCATCATTGCTTTAAATAGCCCATTCTCCAAAGTGCTGCTTCTTGCTTCTAAAAGTTTAAATTCTCCTGGTTCAAAGATTCTTAATATTTAAGAAAGTATATGCCAGTTTGTATTAAGTGTTTCAAAGGATCTCAATTAGTCTCTGCAACAACTTAGTGTGGTAAATAAAATAAACATTTACTGTGGTAAATAAAATAGCGCTCTCCTTAGAATGAGTATTGATACTTAGAGGGTGGTCACATGGTTCGCAGTGGTGCCAGTGCTGCGATCTGAAGCCAGGTTCTTTGGTTCCAAAGCCTTTGCTCTTTCCCACCATGGGATTTCAGCTTAAAATATAGCTGCAAAATATTACAACTGAATGTTCCCAGATCCAGAACAGTGAGCCCTGCCCCCAGCACTGTGGAAGTCTTGCCTTATTGGCAACAAGCCCATCTACACCTGGTTATCGTAGCTGTGTACCAGTCACCCCCACACAATAATTTAGTTTGTTCATGGATCTGCCATTTGAGCAGGGCCCAGCATGAGCAGCTCTGTTCCACTCCCGTCAGCAGGAAGGCTGATGGAGCAATCATCTGAAGGCTCAAGCATTCACTCACAGGTCTGGTGGTTGATGGGACCACCTCTGCCTTGAGTTCGGGCCAGAGGCTGGCATACCTAGTCATGGTTTCTCCACAACACAGTGGCTTGTTTTCAAGGGTGAGCAATATTACAACAGGGCCAGATGAAAGTTGAATGGATTTTGATGACTCAGCTTCTGTTCCCTTCTACTTATGCCACAAAAATCTGGCCCAGTATCAGGGGTGTCCAACCTTGCAGCCTGTGGGCTGCAGGCAGATTATGTGAGGACTTTTGTGCTTATCTGTGATGGCAAGTATTGTAGAAAATTATACAGGGACCTTTTTTTTTTTTTTAACTCATCAACTTTTGTTAGTGCTTGTGTATTTAATATGTGACCCTGGACTGCTCTTCTTCTAATGCACAGCATAGAAGAAAAAAGGTTGGACACCCTGGTAGAATGCCACATTTGATAGACAAGTGGCAAGATTCTCAAAAAGCATCAGAAAAGACCAGAGAGATTACCATGATCATTTTTGGAAATACAATCTGCCATACCATTGCTAAGGCTAATTGTGGAGTACTAGAACTAAACTTACAGGTATATTTTCATTCTCAGCTATAGTCAATTCAGGAACAATGGTGGTGGCGGTATTGTCTATGGATGGGATCTATGGTGAAATTCAGGGGCAGAAAGTTGAAAAGACAATCCAGGGGGTCACAGTTTGGGAAAAAAGTTTAGACCTTTATTTTTGTGTGTGTGTGTGTTAAAACAATTCCCTCCCGACTCACTGCCTACTCTTCCTAACCCCATAAAAGGAAGCTACTTTCCTCAACTTATCATGTTTGTTGAGCAGTCTGCCTGTACGTCTCTGAGTACAGCAATGAATTTTCACTGCCTCCTTTGGGTGGAATAACATCAAATGTCATCAGGCCTTTCTGAGGAAACAGCAGCACCTTGTTCCCACTCTGTCATTATAAAAAATAAACCTTTTGTTAATTGCCAAATCACTTTATAAAGGCAGAAAAGTTAAGAAAATATATGAGGATTATACCAGAAGGTAAGGTTACATAAAGATGGTAAAAGCTGGTTTCACCATCTGTCCTCATCTCCCAACAGAAGTCAGAGAAGAGGTGTGATAGGTAAATACCTGACATGGGGCATGAGCGCTGGGGCACCACATGGGGACTGGGATGGAGTGTGATGACATGGGCATGAGTGTGGACATACCACCTGGGGACCGGGATGGAGCATGAGACGTGGGAATGAGATGGACACACCACATGGGGACGGGGATGGAGTGTGATAACATGGGCATGAGTGCTGGGACACCACATGGGGATGGGGATGGAGCATGAAACGTGGGCATGAGATGGACACACCACATGGGGATGGGGATGGAGCGTGATCACGTGGGCATGAGTGTGGACACACCACATGGGGACGGGAATGGAGCGTGATGACGTGGGCATGAGTGCTGACACACCACATGGGGATGGGGATGGAGCGTGATCATGTGGGCATGAGTGCTGACACACCACATGGGGACGGGGATGGAGCATGATGACGTGGGCATGAGCGCTGGGGCACCACATGGGGACGGGGATGGAGCGTGTTGATGTGGGGCATGAGTGTGGACACACCACATGGGGACGGGGATGGAGTGTGATAACATGGGCATGAGCACTGGGGCACCACATGAGGACGGGGATTGAGCATGATGACGTGGGGCATGAGTGTGGACACACCACATGGGGACGGGGATGCAGCGTGATGATGTGGGTATGAGTGTGGACACACCACATGGGGACGGGGATGGAGCGTGACAGAAGTTGGTCGGCCTCAGTGACTACCAGACCATGTAGTCATCTCCAGACCATGTTTCCCTTGGCCTCACTACCTCACTGGCTCTTGGTAACCTGTCCCCTGCCACTATTCAGCCCAAGCTTTGTCACTTGCCGAAGCACCCAGGGCAGTCCCCAGGAGCTGGAGGGGGAGGGAGAATACTTCATATTCTGGAAGATGGTCTCTTAGGCTCTACCTGCTTCCTGGGAGAACACTCAGAGCCATGCTGACGTTGTCACCTCCGGATGTTCCCACTCCAGGGAGATGTTTCTAATACCCTGTCACATGCAGTCTTTCTCTGCACCCACCACCACAGCCTCATGAAACCAGTGTCCTCAGCGCTCCCTTTGTTAATCTGGCACACATCCAAGGCGTAGACTTGAGCCTTTGGCCAAGACTAGTGTGTGCAGCCCACGTATTTCTGCAGTCACCGCACAGCCATCCTCTGTGTTCTCAGCTGGCACAGGCCAGTCTGCATCCCAGGCCAGCCTCAGTAGCGGGTCTCTGTCACAAATACCTGCGGTGTCCCCCAAACATCGAGCTGGGTCAGAGTAGTATGGGATTTGCTGAGACAGGCAGGACTTGTGGCCTAGAAGAAAGTCTGTGTTGCGGACTCAGGTTATTCTCAGGGAGAGGTTCTGGGGAGTTAGAAACCAGGACAACCAGCTGCCAGCGGGCAGAAACTGCATCTTGACACTTGAGCTGATACACAGATCAGATCCAGTCACCTGACTGTGGCTTTCCTTTTTCCACTATGCTACACTTTCAGCATGGGGGAGCCAGGTGGGGCAGAAGTGGAACCATTGACTACAAAGGTTAAATACTTCTAAAACATGAATTTTATTTTATCTCTCTTTGACTTACATATTCTAGTAATGTTCCATTGTCTTTTGAATAGAAATACAAGCTCCCTAACATAGCTACCACAGGCTTCCTCATCAGGCCCTGTCCTGCCTTTGCAGCCCCCTCTGTGTTAGTTCAGGGGGCTGCCCTAGCGAGGTACCAAGTGGGCTCGACCCCACCACCTCCTTACTTGGTTCCTGCACGTAAACTATTTGACTTCTCTGAGCTTCAGTTTCCCCAGCTGTCCAAAGGGGATTGGTGGCACCAGGTTTGAACTGATGTGAGAATTCAAGAAGGTAATGTTTCTAAGTAAGTAAAATAATTGGTCTTTAGAAAGATGCTGATGACAAGGGAAGTATTCTGATATTTAATATCAGTATGAGCTCACTTATTTAACAAAAATTATAGAAATGTTCACTCACAAATACAGACATTTGGGGAAAAAAGACTGACAGAAAACATTCTCTTCCCAAAGCCAATGTGATGATGGCATTAGGAGTGAGGTACTTTGGGGGAGAATAAAACCTGTGAAAGAGAAGGGGTGGAGGAAGAAGGATTGGGAAAACATAGCCCAGACACCTGTGGCTCAAGGAAAGAGAAGGGAAAGCAGCGGTGGACGGAAGGCTCGAAGGAACAGATGCAGCACAGTCTCTGCCACCCTGGGCAGCCCAGGGAAGACTGGCCGTGGAGCAAAGCGCAGTCCGCACTGGACAGCATCACGCAGGTTCTGGTGTCTTCTCTGTGCTCATGGTGCAGTCTGCTCTGGCTCTGCCTGGAAGAGAATGGCCTCAGCTCCAACCTGAGCATACCAAGGTGTTCATACCTGGAGGCCGTCAGCCCACTATGCTCGTAGCAGCTGCACTGTGAGCTGTTTGTTGACGAAGGAGATCCGAGAGGCTTATCTCCACAGCAGCCTCATCTATTACTCATTAGTCAAGGACAGTAAGAACTATTTCTATTCCCCTCCTGGTAATTTTCTGTATTGCAAAGATGTTTTTTATTCTTTACCGTTCGTTCTTTTAATCAGAAACCTTTTAAACCGTGCCCAGTAAGGAACCTTTACATTTGTTTTACATACAAAGAGATAACTGTAATGCTAGAACAGTAGCAGCTTTAATAATCACTATAACAGCTAATATTTGTTCAGTGCTTATTATTATCAGCCAGCTGTAACTGAGTGAACCTGCACTTTCCGTTTTAGTCCCGGCAACTGAATTATTCTTCCCAATCATCTGTCAGCATTCTTAGAGGGACACAATAGAACTGACTCCGGTTAACCTAGAAAGGAAATGTGTTGGATGGACATGAGGAAACTGAGAAAGTCTACAGGAAGGCTGAGGGTTGGGCGGGGGGGTCTTAGGCCACAGGGTTGGGGCAGTGTGGGTAGGGAAGATGCTGCCTCTTGGAGGCCCCTCGCTGCCTGGGCTGCACCCCCAAAATCACCCATTGCAGGTGTGTGCTGCGCCTTCCAGAGGCAAAGTCTCAGCAGAGGTGCTGGAACCGCTGCCGTAGTCTGAGGGTTGACAGGATAGACAGCTGGCCTCTTTGGCCTCCATGCTGGGAAGATTTACATGTGGGGGGTGCCTGAAAGGAAAGATGAATAGGAGGTGTGGTAGGTAGGTAGGTAGGCCAGGTAGGAAGTCGGAGGGTAGGAGGAAGGGGAAGGGGGTGATAGAAGAGAAGAAGAAAAAGAAGTGCTAAAAAAAAGCAGAAAAAATTATCCTTCCATTTTCATTTTTCAGACATACATATATAGATGGTAGACTCAAGATTCAACACCAGGCAACCTGAGTTCAGATTTTGTGCTCTGAATCAAGCTGCTAGTCTTACTCCAGGCTCTGACGGGCCAGGCATATAGAAGAAAGTACGTTAATGCGAATGTCCTACTTTCCAAGGTCACCTTCCTTCTGGACTCTGCAGCAGTCCAGACTGAGTGCTTGACGGTGTGTGGGTTTGATCCGAGCTCTGCTCCTTACTGAGCACGTGCTAACTGAGAAACCAAACTGCCCAGTGCGCGTGATGCAGCCGGAGTAGAGAACACCGGCTGGCTCCCAGTGCTCGCTGGAGTATTTTAAGGTGAAGCACACTTGCTTCTAAGCAGATTTTTTTCAGGTCCAACTCAGCCCTTCCTGCTGTTCCTTCCAGGCTGGAGCAAAAGCCAGCTGTAACTTGCTTTAATACCTCAAATCTGGCCCCTGTGGAGCTACCAGAACAAAAACAAACAGAAAACCCCAACTTCCCACAAACCCTGCCATTTTACCTCCAAAGAATGTGCTTTTCCCTGAGTTTTTTCTTTTTTTCACAAGTATACAATAATCTATCTTCCTTAAGTCTGAAGTGTTTAAACACCCAATTTTCTAAAATGGTGTCTCCCACTAGGACAGAGACCTCATGTCTTTCAAATACCCCTCATCCTCTTAATCAGTATGTTATTTCCCAGGGATTTTTCATTCAAGATCCTGTTTGGCAGTTGCCAAAACCTTCATCTTGGAAAGAGAGTGACCCCGACCATCCCAGTGTCCTCCTCCTTCTGAGAGTCACTTTTAACAGATGTTCTTTGCAGCTCACTTTCTGCTCACCACAATTAAGTTCCAGAAAGAGTAGAATCATTCCTGAGATGCTCAAAAACCAGATGGCAGCTAAAATCAGAATGTAAACAATTATCCCAGGGATTGCGATGATGAATGTCTTGGGGTCTTGTCAGGGTAGGGTGGAAAGAGTTCCTGCTTTTGGTTCAAGAGAGATGGATTTGAACCCTGGCACCATGATGTATTAACTTTGTGACCTTGAGCAAGGCACTTCACCTAATGTGTGTGGATGAATTTGGAACTGAAAAGTGATGTGTACGGATGCTCTTTGTTGTTGTGGACAAACTGAAAGGAACTAGAAGAATATGTTTCCTTTCTTGGGACAAATAATAAATTTTCCTTTGACAGACCCCAGACAGAACTCCCCAAGCAGCAGCCAATTGTAAATAATCCTGGGGGGCTTTCAGGGGCAGGTGATCCTTCTCCGGTTCCTGGCCAAGACATCGCAGACCTTTACTCAAGAAAAACACTGGCCGGCTCTGCCCATGCCAGGGCTGTGCCATTTCTGGGACAGCTCCTCTTGGAAGTGGGAAGGATAAGGCTGCTTTACATGTTATGGTCACACACTCTGCTCCTTACTTTTTTATGTCATACCCTATATCATGTCCTAAAGTTATATGTTAGAATTTTTAATGCTGGTCTCTTTTCTACATGAAAAATTCAATGATGGCCTGGGAGAGGTTCATTTTTAGTACTTGTGGGTTCTCGGCAGCCTACAAGATGTCATCAACAAAATAGTTGCTTAAAAAGAATGTACTGAATAAATTTATGAGTAGAAGATAAATATTCCTGAGAAGCTTAGTAATCAACCATCGTGCCACATGGATTGATTCCTCCTCTTTCAGAGCCCTGTAAGAGTAGAATCATAGGACAGGAAGTTTTACTGATACAGATACAAGTTTCAGATAATATAATAGAGATTATATTGCCTCTGTTTCATATTTTAATCATTTATGAGTAGCTAATATTGACCGAGATAATCTATGAAAAATGAATTTTATTTCGTTTGCTGGTCTTTTCTTTTAATTTCTAAAGCGTAACACAGCATGAAGTGTTCAAGCTTTTGTTCACTCTTCAGAGACCCTCGAAGGCGTATCTTTAGACACAATCCCAGAATCTCAGGGACACTGTTTCAACCATAAAACCACCAGGAGTCATTTATGAGGTGTGCATAAATGCTGCCCAACTCACTTTCCCTTTTCCATGTAGAGCCAACTCATAGACCTGATGACAGATATGAATTTTTAAGAGTTGTTCTAGCTAAAGCATCTCCAAAGACTATCCACAATTTAACCTCATTAGGCAAGCATTATGAAAACGTGTTCTTTTTTTTTTTTTTTCAGTTAAGAACAAAAAGTGCTTTTTCAAATTCACTATATGTTGATTGGGAGGGAAAGTGAGTTTTAATAGCTCTACGATACTTTCTCCCCGACTCTCCCTATTAAAGCCCCATCAGAAATTCCGAATTATGCCTGTTACATGAATTGTATTGATCATGCTATTATGGAGTAGTACTTTTTAGACCTCCAGTGAGCTTGACAACTAATGGTTGGTAACTGTCACAGTCGCTCTAGTGGGGGCTAATAAGAAAAACTCCAGGGTATCTATTCAAGCAACTATAACACAAAATAAAAAAAAAAAAAACAGGTTGAGTATTCTATTAGAGATAAGGATCTGATTTAATGGAAAAGGTAGCACTTTATGCCACTCAGCCGTGGCATATCTTGAGAAGAGGCATAAGATAAATTATGCCCATATACAGCTTGAGCTCCTGCCAAAATGCTAACTGCTATGAGGAAGAGCAATATTCCAGGAAAGATGTTTATTATAAATATATAGGTGACAATTCTGCCCATTTGTAGATGGGCATGTTTATGTTTTTAAATGCTACAAAGATTTTTAAGGCCCCTAAAATTGCCTTTCACATGTGGCTATAACTGAAACTGTTTGGAGACCAAAATTTCTTGGCCTCAAGAAGCTCATAGTAAAATTAAAGAGGCATGAAAACCACACTCTACAGCATGAAAAGGGATTCGGCTCGACCAGTGTTTCACAGAGAGAAGAGTGTGTTTTCATTGTTGTATATCTCCAGCTCTTAGGGCAACGCCTGGCATACGCATTCATTGTTTTCAAAATGCTGAAATTGTTGAGAACTAAAACACTATTATAGAGTTTCCAAATACAGGACCTCAGAATGAGCACTTAATCTAGCTTAAGGGGTGGTAATAAACTGAAGGTCAAAGCACAGGGTACTTTGATGGGTACACCAAAAATCCAAAAGCACAGGACCCCTGTCTCTCACCATACACAAAAATTATTCCAAGATAGATAAAAGACCTAAATGTGATCATAAAACAATACAAATTCTAGCAAAAATATGTAGGGAAAACTCCTGTAGACATCGACCTAGGCAAAGAATTTATAACTAAGACCCCAAAGGCAAACACAGCAATAATCAAAACAAATAAATGAAACTTGATTAAATTAAGTCTTCTGCACAGAGTGAATAGACAACTCACAGAATGGAAGAAAATATTCAGACACTGTACATCTGACAAAGGGCTAATATCCATAATCTATGAGGAACTCAAATCATCCAGGAAAAAGCACTAAAAATTGGGCAAAAGACATGAACAGAAGGCTTTCAAAAGAAGATAAACAAATGGCAAGCAAACATATGAAAAAATGCTCAACATAACTTGTTATCAGGAAAGTCCAAGTCAAACCCACAAACCTTTCCCCTGTCAGAACAGTTATGAAGCAGGAGCTGAGAGATACGTATTCACAGGCATGAAGCAACAGAAAGGCTCTGAGAAACCAAGGGGGTGGGCAGGAGGGTGAGGATGGGGTAAAAACTTACCTAATAGGTACAATGAACACTCTGCTGGTGATGGGGACGCCAAGCATTACACAAACTATCCATGGAATGACACTGCTTATACTCCCTTAATTATAATAACTTTCTTTAAAAAGTCCACAAACAATAGATGCTGGCATGGATATGGAGAGAAAGGAATGCTTATATGCGGTGGGGAGGGGACTGCAAATGAGGTCAACCTTTGTGAAAAACAGCATAGCGATTCCTCAGAGAAAGACAAGGAGACTTACTAGTTGATTTGGCAATCTCACCAACAGAAAAGAAGTCATTTTATCCAAAGGACACTTGCACTCAAATGTTTATCGCAGCAGAATTCACAGTTGTAAAGGTGCAGAATCAACCTTAGTGCCCATCAATTGATCAGTAGATAAAGAAAACGTGGTGTCTATATGGGTCTAAGATGTGGGGGTTCTACTCAGTCCTAAGAGGGAATGAAGTAATGTCTTTCGCAGCAACTTGGATGGAAATGGCTACCATTATCCTAAGTGGAGTATCTCAGGAATGGAAAAACAAACAATGCATGTGCTCTCTAATTGGGAACTAAACAATGGGCACGTATGGATACAAAGATATAAAGGAAATAAGGCATCAAGAGGACGGGGGTGGGAAGGAGTGAGGGGTCTCACTGTCTGGTGTGCAGAACACTGCATGGGTGGAAGGCACACTAAACACCTGACTTAAGCATTAAATGAGATATTCATGTAACAAATATTTGCCTCTCCCCCCAACAATTTTGGGGGAAAGAAAACTTTAAAAAGCATTTTAATATGTACAAATGTATTCCTAATCTAGTCGTTCACAGTTAAGGCAGAACCTTCAAATTGATTATTTAAATAACTAAATACAAAAGCTCCTGAAATTTGAGGTTTTAGAATGTGATACGGGGCTTGGATGGGATATTTATAAAAGTGACAATGCAAAAAAAAAAAAAACCTTCTGGAATTAAAGTCTTACCATGTGGTTATTAACAGAAAAAAAAAAAAGTAAAAAGAACAACTTTGCAAAGTAAATGGCTTTGGAACAGAATAGCTAATATCAGGGGCTTAATATGCAAAGAAAGAGGTCAAGAACGTTACAGACATTAGGAAAAGTTTGCCCCGGAGAGGGGAGCGATTAAGAACAGGCAATTTCCCAGAATGGCAAATACAGGCCGTTATGTGTCTACAGCACAATGTGGGTGGCAGGGACTAGACTTCGGGGTGCACAGGGATCAGATCTGACATAACATAATGCCAGGGAGTTTGAATTTTAACTTGAAGGCAATTTCATGGCCAACAGAACATTTTAGATACATAGAATTAAAAGACCACTGTAATAGCTTTGTGGGGCACTTACAGGGGCCATAAAGTTATAGCCATCGTGTGATTGAGAGGCTTTGAAGTCATCTACTCAAAAATTGGTGGAGATCTACTAAAAACAGCAGTGAAGAAAGGAAGCTATGGACTCATTTGAGATATAGGAGGTGGAATTATCAAAGTCTGGTAATTACCTGCCGGAAGTGAGAAGAAGCTGTCAAGTCAGCTCAGGGTTCTGACTTGGACCCCGGGAAAGGATAACTGGTGCATTGCGGGAAGCACCCTGAGGCGAGAAGTTTGGCCCAGGGAGATGTGTTAGTAAATGGCTTCTCTCATCTGTGTGATGAGCTGAAGGGTCTGGAGAAATTCCAAGTTGTCTGACTTGAGTCTGTAGATTACAGCTCACGATAGCTCTCTGGGCTAAGGAGGAAATGTAGTTAACAATTTGTAATTTGTAATTGCAGCTCAGAGACTAGATTAGATCACGTGGGACAGTATTTAGAATGAGAGAGTTTCTGGGCCAGAGCCTGGAATGATTGACAGAGCGAAAGGAAAACTCATCTGAGCAGCTTGTCTCAAAAAGCAAATAAACGAGAAACAGAGAAAATGTGGATGGTTGGGGCATCTATATTTCCATGAAAGGGATAGTGCTACAAGAAGAGAAAAAAAGATAAATCAAGGGCAGGTCAAACATCTTGGCCTCAGACACTGCTTAATTTTACACTTAAAGTCTCCAACATGCAGCATCCCCAGAGCACAGGTTATGTGTATTAGAATTACAAAATATTTGTATTCTAGTGCAAGTAGCATTAAAAAGTGTACCTTTTAGATGATAATAGCATCACAGGAGATCTCCAAAGAGAAGAATCTCCTACTTGGGAATCAACTGTAATTGCATCTCCCTCCCACCTTTCCTGATAAACCTGCCATTGCTTATCTTGGGACTTGTGGTGTTATGGAGGAAGATGAGAGGGGGAAACTCAAAAGATGCTACAAAGTGTGGAAGAGGTTAAACTTTGTCTTTGAAAAAGTGTACTCCTCTGAAAAGTACATTTTGAGATGTGTCTCAGCTGTTTGTGGGATGGTGACAGGCACCACACAGCCAATATGGTCTCTACCTTCCCAGACCCTGGGGATTTTACCTTTACATGGCTTTTCTAAGATCTCTCTTTATAATGCTCTTTCTTTAATTAATGTGGATATTTTGAAGATGTAAAGGTTGCTTTGTCAGTATTGGCAGTTAATTTGATACCTTCATTCTCACTTTTAGTGCTACTGGCAATCATCTTTAAAATGGAAATGGATTCGAACCACATTAATGTACACAGTTATGATCTAATTAAAAAAAAAAGAAAAAAGAAAAAAAAGAAATGTTCCAGATAAAATCTAGACTATCCACCTGTAATAGGCAGCTGGGAAGCCTGTGATGGCTTAGCTCAGGGTAGGGCCAGTTTGGCCAGTTTTCATTAAATTCAATGATTACTGATCATTTCTATTAATCATTGAAATATTTATAATTGTTTCTGAATATAAACACTTAAATATATGCTTTACCTACAATAAAAGTAGTACAGGCTAGATATATGTATATTACAATATGTGTACAATAGTTGAGTTCTCAAAAGCAAGGCGCAAAAAGTCTACCAGTCTTCCTGCAAAAAACACTCAGAAAGGACTCCGCTACCTCTTGAACTTTGTCTAGCAAATGCAAACCATGCGACCCAATCATTTCTACCTTCATGTGAATCTGAAATTTAAAAAACTCAAAACTGAAGCTAAAAGTTTAGAAATACAATTTATTTTCAAGTGAAACTACATTTGAAAAGTCTTTGACATTCATTATTTCATTGCCCCACTTCCAACCCTTCTGAGGCAGGAGTTATTGTCCCTATTTATACACCCGGAGTAACTGACACAGGGAACTTGAATGACTTGCCTAAGGTCAAATATTAGAATCCAAACCCAGTTCTTCCATATTCACCTATCAGAAACTATTATTTCTTCCAAGGAAATAGAAAACTGATAATTAAAAAAAAATTCTTTTTTAACATGGGAAATTTTATAATTCTATTATTTAAGAACTTATTAAGAACTTATGTATTTCCAAAACACATTGAAAGCCTTTGAAAACCACCCTTTGGGAGCAAATCTTTTCCAAATAAAGACACCGTTTAGATTTATTTTGGGGGGGGGGAGGTGTCTAGTCCTTAAAAAATTCTTAGTAAATGCACTTCAATGATGAAATTTAACTATTTTAAGCAAAATCAATGTTTATTATGAAGTGTAATAGGAGTTTTGGCTAAAGTCTGATAGCAGTTTAATAGGACAGTCCCAGATGGTTATGCTAAGGCCAACGCTTGATGAAGACAAAAGCTTTGTCTGTGGAGAATATTAAAGGATACCTGGAGAAATATTACATTTTGTGCAAAAACCAAATTGGATTGTTTTAACAGATATTGTAAAGTTTCATAAAATAAAAGGTTTTTTCTACTTGCACTTCAGTTTCATAGCAAGTGTGGCATAGAACATGTAAACACAAATGAGAGCATTCATGCGAGAAAATATACAATAATGCACACAATTCAAAATGATTGCACTATTGGGCAGCGCCTGTGGCTCAGAGGAGTAGGGCGCCAGCCCCACATACCAGAGGTGGCGGATTCAAACCTGGCCCCAGCCAAAACCTGAAAAAAAAAAACAAAAGATTGCACTATCATTACATCTAGAGCTTTCTGCAACTACCGGTGATGATGGAAAGCATGGCCCCAATACTAACATCTTGTAAGCAGCCACCACCTTCCACCTGTGTTCTCTGCTCTTGGTGCTATTTCTTAGCAAAACTGGTAAAAACAAAATTGTAATTGTGGAACACAGTTCTCTGACAATCAAGATGTTTAAAGCCTTCAGTCTTCTAGGGCAAAGAAAGTACCGTGTGACATTTAGAACTCTGTAACAAACAAGGTGGTCATAGATTTCCCTGGCTTGAAGACTTTCCTGATAAGGTCATCATAGGAGGTCTGACTTAAGTTTGTTTCAAAGCTAACATAAGAAAATTCTGGTTCTGGAGTGATGTGGATAGTCCAGTAAGTTCCATCTTATTTCATTGCATCCATCGAATACCCACAAGGATTGAACAATGAGGCTCCAGTGACAGAACCTGGTATCAGGTCACCAATTCCACTCTCATCAGTGACGTCCTTTGCAGTAACACCACCTTTCATGGAGAATTGGTCCATAACTCCTGGGTGAAGCTCACTCATCAAAATTTCCAGGTTTTGATCTGGTTGACTGATCACTAGGCTCCTGGGAAATCCAGAATATATAAGTACCAACTGTTAGAATTCATACATCCCACAAAATATGCTGCTCCAATTGGGAAAATTGAATTTAAAAACTCTTTTTGTTACTGGAAATTCCAGGGTAGGTATCCCTTAATGAGAAGGCTTCATGAAATTCTTAGGAGAATTAAAGAAGCTTTGAATTGCATCAAACCCACTGTAATTCCTGGCAAGTATCAACAGGGGACCTTTCAGCGTGAGGGTGGTACCCGTGTGTTCAAAGTGGAAGGTCTGGTGGAGACAAACGCTCTATTCACACTGCACAGCTTCCTGCTTGTCATTTTTATCAATGTTGTGACTGAACACCACGCATCCCTCTAAAGTACGTCCCATTGACCCGTGAATGGATTAATAAATTATGGTATATCTATACCATGGAATACTATGCAGCATTAAAAAAGATGGAGACTTTACCTCTTTTATGTTTACATGGATGGAGCTGGAACATATTCTTCTTAGTAGACTATCTCAGGAATGGAAAAAAAAATATCCAATGTACTCATTACTACTATGATACCAATTTATAATCACTCCACTTTCATATGAAAGATGAATCACAACTATAGCCCAGCATGAAGGAGGGAGGGGGAGAAGGGTGGAAAAGGAGAGGGGTGGTTTGATAGAGGGAGTGTTAGTGGTGGGACCACACCTACGGAGCACATTGCTAGGGTACAAGTCAAATCTATCAGGTACTGAACACAAATGTCTTAACACCGTGATTAAGTAAATGAGGTGTAAGCTATGTTAATTAGTTGGATGTAAGCACTCCAGTTTGTGCAAATAATCAACACGTTGAGTCCCACAAAGGCATAAATGTATTCATGACCTATGTATATATGACTTAATATATATATATATCCCGCTCAGATCCGGGATAGCAAAGATCTCAGATCCTTGGTCTGAGTCTGGTGGCAGCTCCCACGTCCCTTTGAAACCATGTGCAGGTTCCACCCCGTGACATCAGCCAACAACGGCAGAAAATCCACAGAATTAACCCCCTTCTCCTGCCACTGCCGCTGAGGATTATTCCTGCCATGTTACTAAAGTTCAAGCTATTTTTTCTATAATTTTATATTAACTTAAGAAAAAGAATTAGTAGAAATTTCGCAGCTTCTTTGTGTGAGCGGAATGCGAGAGTGAGTTTGTCGGCAGCCGCAGTGCGGGCAGAGCTGAGGCAGCACAGGCAGGAGCCAGGCCGAGCGAGCCTGGTTCTTTTCTTTTCTTTCTTTCTCTCTCTCTCTCTCTCTTTTTTTTTTTTAATTAAATCATAGCTGTGTACATTAGTGCAATCATGGGGTACAATGTGCTGGGCTATTTTCCTTTAAAACCATGCAGTGCTATAATTGAGTTATAGCCTTCATATGACAGCTATAAATTAGCTTCATATTAGGGCTGAGTACATCAGATACTTTTTCTTCCATTCTTGAGATACTTTACTAAAAAGAATATGTTCCAGCTCCATCCATGTAAACATGAAAGAAGTAAAGTCTCCATCTTTCTTTACGGCTGCATAGTATTCCATGGTGTACGTAGGAGGGAGGGTAATTGGGGCCACACCTACGGTGCATCTTAGAAGGGTACAGGTGAAACTTACTGAATGCAGTATATAAAGGTCTTAACACAATAACTAAGAAAATGTCATGAAGGCTATGTTAACCAGTTTGATGAAAACATTTCAGATTGTACATTAAACCAGCAGATTGTACCCCATGATTGCACTAATGTACACAGCTATGATTTAATAAAACAAAACAAAAAACCCATGCAGCAGCAAATTTATAGTCTGTGGTCTCAAGGTTTTAAGACTTAATTGATGTGAACAATCAAAGTCAGGCAAGTCATTGAGATCACAATCTCTAATTTGCACTGAGCATATTTTAATGAACATTTTTTTTGGCCAGGAGCAAAATGTTTTTCTAGGTGGATGTGAAGTTTGTCTTTCCTGTGTGTAATGCATTGGTAATACACACATGCGCACATCACTTGGTGGTGTGCACATTACAAGTGTTTGATTCAGGTTATACAGGGATCAGGGGTGTGTGTGTGTGTGTGTGTATATATACGTGCTCACGCATGCACATCAATCCCTCATGTTCTGAACACTTTCTTATTCTTTTTAGAGGTTAGCCAGATCTATTATTATACCAAGATTGAAGATTGAATGGATTTTATCCAAATAGATTTTATCCTAAGACTGAGATATTTAATGATTTCCATGTGAATGGAAAGTTTATACAAGGTAGCCATAAATTCGTGTGCTATTTATCATGGACTTATGGGCACCCTGTATATACCAGCAAGAGAAGCAGTGATATGTTTTAGAGCTGCCTTTGTGAAATGTTAATATTTAGTGCGCACTTCTGCTTCAATATTTCTGACTTGTACTACATTTACTGTTCATTAAAAATCAACCAAGATGTCTGCTGATTTTATTTATGATTGATGAGGCATTCTATACATTAACTTCTTCTATACCATTCTATAATACAGGCAAGTGTTAGAAATTTAACCCAAATTGTGGTTAGTGGTTTGCAATGTTTTAGCTAAATTACTAAGTCAGGCATAAAATACATATTGGTAGTAGTTTAATAGGAATATTTATGCATTTAAGTATTTAATATATTTTACATTACAGCTTTATCAATGCTGTCCCAGAAATATAATTTTATTATGATAAATGCTATTATAAGATTTGAATTTATTATAATAAATGCTGTTCTAAGATACGTACTTCATGTTTTTCAATTCCTTGCAATTTGAAAACCACTGCTTCGCCAAATTGTAGTTTTATATGAGGTAGTCATAAAGTTTGTGTGCTATCTAACACGGACTTTATGACCTCCATGCATATACCAAGCAATTTAGAAAGTTGTATTTTTATTTTCTCTGTATTGGCATAAAATTTATGCCCCTGGGGAGAGCAGAAGAGGGAGGGGGTGCCCAACACTTAATGGGCACCATGTTAGGGTGTTTGGCACAGCTCTTGCGGGTGCCATATAAATATAAGATGTACTCTACTTAACAAATGCAAACATTGTAACCTAATTCTTTGTACCCTCAATTTAATCTGAAACAATTTAAAAAAACTTATCCCCCTTGGGAAAATGATTTTGAGGAAACAGGTATAAGTCAAACACATGTTAAAACAAGAAGGCAAACAAGAATAACATGAGAAAAAGATTTTTTTCAATTTAATGTGGTTGAACTTCTTACTTGTATGGAAATTGACTATCATAAAGGTCACATGTTGTCAAAAGAAAACATACTCGTACTAGGAAAGTGTAAATGTGCTCATTCATCGCCGTTCACAAGTACATAGTCATTGTCAAATGTTTGGGTCTTTATCACCTAAATGGGTAAAAATGTCACATTTGGTGTAGTTCCATGTTTATATTGCGAGTGGGTTAAAAAATGTTTATATTGTAAGTCAGTTTAAAAATTTTGAAGTTCAAGATAATTTTCCATGCCTTCTTATAATTTTGTTGTTTCATTTTTATATTAGATATACTATATATATATATTACATAAATTTAATCTAGTGAAACAAATTGTGGAAACAGCTTCATTTATTTCCTCATGGTTGTTCAAATATCAATTGTAAGTGTACATTTTCCCCCATTAACTGAAGGTAAGGCCATTGCTATTGACTAAATTTCATATAGTTTAAATTTTTTATTGTGCTATTTATGTACAAAAGCATATTTGAGAACATATCGATTCTGTTTCTCACAGTCCTGTATTTCAGACTTTTTCAGAATTTTATTTTCTTCCATATGGATTAGTTACCTCATCAATCTTCTCTCATCCAAAAGATTCATGTATTTTTGAAATAAATTTTATTGTAGTATACTTTACATAAAGTAAAACCCATTTTAAATGAACAGTTAAGTGAATTTTGATAGATATGTTTAACCGTATAATTTCCATCACCCCACAAAGTCCCCTGATACATCTTTGAGGTATTTTTCCCACCCTGGCCCAAACAGCCGGTGGTTGGCTTTGTCCATGTAGATTGAAATTCATGTCAGTGAAGTCACACTGTGTGTACACCTGAGTCTGGCGTATCTGATCAGCACAAAGCTTTGCTATTAATGTTGTGTACAGGGAGTTGTTTATTTCTTTTATTGCTAGTAGCATTTTGTTATTTGAGAACACCACTTCTGTTTCTCTATTCACCTGGGTAAATTTATTAGGTACAAAGATGAGCCTTTAATGTGACGGTCGGTGTTTATCAGGCTGTGGAGTAGTCTGTATTTACTGTTTGTTGTATCTGTAGGGTCAGAGACTAAAATTTGCTCTGTTAGGCTCTTTGCCTGTTCCTTTAGCTGCAATCCCCTGTTGTTATACAGAAGCCCTGTGGATGTGGGGGGAGGATGAGCATTCTGTAGTGCCACGATCAGGCCTGTTATTTCCTTTTGCTCACACCAAGGCTAGAAGGAGCTGGAGTCGGTATTTCCATTCTTCCGGGTTGGCTAAGCTTTGGTAAAATACGAGTCGGCTAAGGTCTGGCAAAATACCTTCTTTTTCTAGCAGGCCTTGTTAAGGAAAGAGAAGCTCTGGGGATACTTCAAGCTAGTTGCTTTTTCCTTACAAATGGCAACTTTGGGGACACCCTGTATCGTGTTGATAATATATTTCTTTTCTTTACTCTGACAATATAGTAAATTATACCAATTATTTTTTGAATGTTAAACTAATCTTTCATTCTTGAAATAAAACAATTTGATCATAATGAATTGTCTTTTTCATATTGTACTGGATTCAATTTATTAATACTTTGTTAGTGGTTTTTGGATCTGCTTATGAGCAGCATTTGCCTATAAATGCTTTTATTTTAATGTACTTGTCTAGTTTTAATATCAGGGTAATTGCTTGCCTCAAACTTGTTGAAATTGTTCCCTTCACTTCCGTCACTGGGTTTGTGTAGGACTGGCATTTATTCTTAAGCGTTGGATAGAATTTACAAGTAAAACAATGCGACTGAGACATTTTTTGGTGAGATTTTTAAGTGATTAATTCAATTATTTTAATAGCTATGGGGTTTTAAAATTTTCTATTTCTTCTGTTGCCAGTTTTAGTAAGTGGTGTCATTCAAGGATTTTGTCAATTTCACCTAAATTTACAGCTTTATTGGCACAATTTGAACATCGTTTTATTATCCTTTTGATGCCTTTAAAAGTATTTGTAGTGGCGTCCATTCTGTCATTGCTGATGTTGCTGGGGCTGGGCAGCTGTGTCACCCTGCTCTTCAATGCTCTCACCTCGCGTTCTCCTCTACTTGATCTCCCCCTTTTGCTCTCTAGTTATGGGTTTATTAATTTTATTGATCTTTTTAAAACATGTTTCAGTTTCACTGATTTTTTTTAGTTTTAAGTCTCTTTCTAATCTGTCGATTTCGTCTCTTCTTCTTTTGAGTTTTTCTCTTTTCTTGCAAGACTTTTCTTTTGATCATTGACTTAGTCCCGCGGTGCCCACCCTGGATGTTCTCTGCCACCCTGGAAGAATAAGGGTTGTCTTGAGTCACACATTAAATACACACCCACTAACAAAAGCTGACGAGCAGAAGAAAATGTCCGTGCATACTTTTCACGACATTGAACACCACAGACAAGCAAAACAGTCCTCAAATATGGGGCTATCCCTGATTTAGTTTTTTTTTTTTTTATCTAACGTAAGCAGTTTTCGTTGCACATTTCTCTCAAGCCCTGCTATAGTGAGTGCTCTATATTGGTGAATATTTTCATTTGAACTGAAAAACATTGTGTGCCAGTTAGGGTACGTTCCCATCTGCCATAGCCTTGTTGATTTTTTTTCTTTAATTACTTAACTACTGAGGGAAGGGTAATGAAATCTCCAACCACAGTTGTGAAATTATCTTTCGTCCTTTAGCTCCGTTTTGGTTTTATGTGCTTTCAGGCATCGTGTAGTTGAACTTTTGATACACACATTTAGGAACCTTGTCGTCTAGATGATTTGTCCCTTTGTCAGTATGAAGTGTCACCTGTTTCTAAATCTTTGTGTTCTTCTGCTCTTTGCTATTAACATAGTGACTGATTTCTTATGGGTTTGTGCTATCTTTCTCTCTACTTTACTTGTAAGGTGTATGCTTCTATATTTTGAATGAGTTTGTTACATTCAGCATATTTAGGTTTTATTTATATCCTGCCTTTAAATCTGAGTGTTCAGAACATTTTACTTTTAATACACTATTTGTATGGTTGTGTAAAAGTCTATTATCTTTTTTTCCACCTTCATTTTTAAAATTTATTTAATTGGTTGGTAAAAAACATATATGTTTATGGTGCAGAAAATGGTATTTCATATATACATATTGTGGAATGGCTAAAATCAAGCTATTTAACATATGTATTGCCTCACAGTACTTATATTTTTGCAGTAAAAACATAAATTATCTCTCCTTTGTTTTTAAAAGATTATTTTGCTGGCCAGACTTTTAGGCTAATCTTTCTTTTTTTCTTTTCAGTATTTTAAAAATGTTTCTCTCTTCTCTGTTTATGATAAAACATCTACAGTCCTTTTTTTAAAAAAATAATTTTATTGAGTCATAATTGTGTACATTGGTGCAATCATAGGGCACAATATGCTTCACACACATTCAGAAATATTTTGATCATACTGTTACAGATAGCCTTCATGGCATTTTCTTGATCACTGTATAAAGACATTAATACTCTACCAAGTTTCACCAGTACCCTGCTAAGATGCACCGTAGGTGTGTTCCCACTAATTGCCCTCCCTCCACCCATCCTCCCCTCTCCCCTCCCCTCCCTTTCCTCCCTCCCTGTATTGGAGAATACTTAGAGATCTAAAAATAGATCTGCCATTCGATCCTATAATTCCTTTATTGGGTATATATCCTGAAGACCAAAAATCACATCATAATAAAGATATTTGTACCAGAATGTTTATTGCAGCCCAATTCATATT